>JBBPDI010073895.1:0-51418 GCA_037974545.1 Cucumis variabilis | reverse complement strand
TGTGAGTGAGGACAAAGCATGCTGAAAGGACTCATGTTGGTTTGTGGGAATAACTTTCACTCTAATAAGCCTTTAAGGAAAATAAGGGATGATGTCTCCAGGTCGCAGGGGATGCAGGGGAATATCAGATATCCGAATTCCAAATCCTAGTTCGAATCCTGGGCCTGGGGCGTTACAGAAGGACACCTAGTTTAAGACACTTGCATGTTTGGTGTTGTCAAGCAAAAGTAAGAATTTATAATCCATAAGAAAGAAAATTGGATTCAAGAACAATTAGTGGTTATCCAAAAAAATCAAAGGGTATAGACAATTTTATTGTGCTAAGTACAGTATGATAATACATGAAACTAGAAATATAAGGTCCATTGAGAATGACATATTTAGTGGGAGTTTGTAACCACGTAAAGTGGAAATTCAAGAAGTTAGGGTGAAAATTCCTTCATCTATAACTTCTTCTCAAATTGTTGTTTCTGTAGTTGTTGAAGCTGTTAACAATCCACAAGAAGAACAAATTAATGATCAAACACCACATAATGATGTTATAACAAATGAACCTATAACTGAGGGACCACAAGAAATAGAATTAAGAAGATTTGTAAGACAAAGAAGATCAACTATTTCCGATGACTATTTGGTTCATTTGCATGAGTTAGAAATTGAAATAAGTATTAATAATGATCCAGTTTCGTTTTCACAAGCCATTAAAGAAGATAATTCTGCCAAATGGTTATATGTCATGAAAGAAGAGTTAAATCTATGAATGATAATGAAGTCTAGCACCTTGTAGAATTGCCTAAAGGAAGTAAAAGAGTTGGGTGTAAATGGGTCTTTAAGACCAAACTTGACTCAAATGGAAATATAGAACGACACAAGGCTAGACTTGTTGTCAAAGGTTATACTCAGAAAGATGACATTGACTACAAAGAGACCTTTTCTTTTGTCTCAAAAAAGGACTCATTAAGAATTATTATGACTTTAGTAGCATAGAGCTTTATCGAATGGATGTGAAAATTGTCTTTCTAAGGAAAATGAGAATTTAGATGAAGTGTTCAACCATAAAGTTTTATGATTGAAGGAAAGGAGCATATAGTGTGTAAATTAAAAAGGTCAATATATGGACTTAAACAAGCTTCCATACAATGGTATCTTAAGTGCAATTGATACCATCACATCTTTCGATTTTAAAGAAAACATCGTTGATCGATGTATATACCTAAGGATCAGTGAGAGTAAGTTTAATCATAATCCTTGTTCTATATGCCTACTTACAAGAGATCTAATCATCTTGAGGTGATTGGATTTTCAAATTCAGATTGTTAGATGTGTGAATACACGAAAATCCACTTTTGGCTATTTGTTCATATTAGATGAAGGAGCAATTTCATTAAATGTGCAAAGCAATGTTTTGTTGTTGCACCACATGGAGGTTGAATTTGTAGCATGCTTTAAGACTATAATTCATGGTTTATGGCTGCAAAACTTTATCTCAAGGCTTAAAATTGTAAACAGTATTGCCAGCCGTTGAAAATTTATTTTAATAAGTCTGTATTAGTTTTCTTCTCAACAAATGACAAGTATTCCAAATGTGCTAAACTTATAGAATTAAAATACTTTTTTGTTAAAGAAGAAGATCATAAACAAAGAGTGTCAATCAAACACATTAGTACTAAACTTATTATTGCAAATCTACCAACTAAAGGATTACCACCAAAGACATTCAATGATCATGTTAAACGTATGAGCATTAGTAGATATCATTATTGAAATCAAGATTATGGCATTTGACACTTTGAGCTCATTTATTTATTGTTTCTGATTTTATCTCACGATTCTATCACTATAAGAAATCTGGCCTTTAGTGTCGGTTGGCAACCGACATCTATGCTAGCATTATTAAAAGCCTTTAATGTCGTTTCTGCTTTGATATCGATTTAAAAACGACATTAAATGCCTCATTAATGTCGGTTTTAAACCGACATTAAAGACCTTTAATGTCATTTTTAAACCGACATTTTTTATGGTGTTATTGAAGATCTTTAGTGTCGGTTGGCCTTTGATGTCGTTTTAAAACCGACATTAAAGTCTTGTTTTTTTATCTATTCTTATAATTTTTGTTTAAAAACCAACATTACAGTCTTGCTTTTCGATCTATTTTTATAAATTTATTTTTATTTAATTGTTGCATTATTATCCATTTTTTATACACCGATATTGGGTATGTGTAAATAAATATTTTTTCACGCCAACAAATCAATAAAATTAATATTATTTTAGAAACTACAATATTTTTCTTTTACATTTGTATACACAAAATGAAATCGTAATACTGTGTTTACATATATATTCTACAATAATACATGAAAAAAGATTCTAATACAAGACTTAAATAAGAAATCTTAAACGTCTTTACAGTTTTCAACTTTCAACGATCGCTTCCATCTATACAATCACTTAGCTTGGCTGCTATCTACGACCAAAATATACCTTATAACCTGAGGATGATTAAATCCAGAATTTGCAAATTTATATTGATAGAGGCCAATATTTGCTCCATCCACAGTAGCACCACGATGATTATGTACTTCTAACCATTCTTTAATAAACAAAACAAAAATTGCATGTAAGGCCAAGAGGAAATTAAGTTTTTTAGGATTTAGGATTGTTGCCCAGAGGAAGACCAATATAATAAAATTGTACACATCTAATGCTGTAAATACCTCTCTCTAACGCAATGCAACTTCCTTCCTACATTATTAAATACCAAAGAGCCATAATGAAAGGACACCAAATGAAGGGATGATTCGCCTGCTTGAGCAAAAAGAAGAAGACTTTACCTTCAATTTTTTTCACCTCTGTACCTTCACCTCCAGATCACATCATTCCAATTTCTAAGTCTCCTACTACTAATGTGTAACTGAACACTTGCAACAAAATAGAGATGGGAAATGGTAAGAGGAAAGAAGAAAGAAGTCCGTACCATGTGAAGGAGGTTTTTGTCATTAAGCATGAGATAAGAATGAGGGTTTCAAATGCTGTTCGAATATCAAAATAAAGTATGTGTTAACAAAGCAAATCAAACTTCGCAAAAAAAACAACCAATTTATAGACAAGCAAAGCAACTTAACCAAATTTAACATGTTCAAAGTTTGAAACAAAATGACAAAATTAACTAAATTCCAAACCAATGAAATTGATATTGATTGATCATGACAAACAGTAATGGGGCTTATCTTTGGTTATCAAATCAAATTGAAATTGATATGTTCATACCAATATTCAATGAATTTGAAGAGTTATATGATATAAACCAAAATGAATTGAGAAACTGTGCAAGACAATATAATTAAGCAAACGCAAATGTTTGAGCCCCTGCTAAAATTTGTAATTCTTAATGACTTGACAAAATTGATTAACAATAATATTTTGCTAATTAATCCAAAGAGAATATTGTGTTAATATCTCTAAAAGTTTCAAATTCTCAACCTTTCTGCAAACTCAGTTCTCTATGCAAATTCACAAATCCCACCATACAAGGGGCCAAGAAGAAATAACCAGAAGCAACTTAGCAAATTTAGCATAGAAAAAAATCAGTAATATGAAATAAGTGACTAAACCAGGAGAGAAACAAATGTCGTTTTACGAGTCTAACTTAAACAAAGCTTACAACTAAAAAAAATGCAGTCTTACGAGACTTTTTTACTTGTTTTTTACAACGGAGCATTGGTCTACAGTAAGAAAAGGATTGACTTCGCAATTCCAATACAAACATGAAACAACCAAGGCAACACCAAATGTTAATATAGTAAATCAACAATGCTAAGAGTATTTTTAAGAGGTTAGATATTATTAGCTAAGGATCTGCCAACAACCTTTAAAGCTAAAATGAGCCAAGCAAGTACCGCAACTTTTTACCAGAGTTATAAGAAATTTTTGGTGATTTACCAGAGTTATAGAAATTTTGTTTTACAAACTGTATTTTTAAACTTTCAGTTGATTGAAACAGGGCCTGAATCAAAGTTTTCTTTGATGTTATTTGACTGTGATGGTTTTATAAAGATTCATGTTTAAAGGAAGTGCTTTTGTATTAAAGTAATGGCCTCCGTTTAGTTTCAAAAAGTTGGGTCGTTACATTGGGTGTGTAGAATGGAAGATTTTTTTTAAAGAAAAAGAGAAGGAAAAAGGAATGAAAAGGGAAATAATAATAGTTGTAGTAATATAATAATAATTTGTTGTTATTATTATTATTATATTTTATAATTTTAGATCTTGTTTTGCGTACGTCTCCTTCCTCATTCTCCTCTTCCTTATTTTTCTCCACGTGCCCTAGCCGCTGCCCACAGTCCCCTCACTGTCGTCGTTTGAACTTGAGCGCCACCCACTCAAATAGAGCCATCGTTGCTGACCGTCTCTGTCTACACACACCGTCAAAGCCACCGTCATCGTTAGTCAAAGCTGAAGCATCCTTGTTCCTCGCAACCTTGGCAGTCGCCCGTCATCAAGCATTTTTTGCTATGATTTGTCTTCGTCAATGAAGAACCAGTCGCCACGCATCCTTTAAGTCACATTCGGTGTCGCGAGCCATCATTTCCTTGACCTGAACTAAAACACCGATGCTTGCTCCATTTAGTTTCATGGTTTTCGTTGTTGTCACACCACCTCCGGCCGCCGCGCAGTGGGTTTTGTTTCAGTTAAGACGTGAACCGATCCACTCTACTCTAAGCCATGCTCCAATCAAAGTCGTTGCCTCTATCTTGTTGTGGTTGTTGGTAAGATTGAAGTTATGAGTTTTGTAATTGTTTCATAACTATTTTAAGTGTTATTGTTGGATTAATTGTTTGGGTTGTCATGTGTTTCTTGAAGGTGATTTTGGAGAATTTGTGCTTGAACCCTTGAGTTTCACAACAAACTTCATTGAAAGTATATTTTTCACTTAACTTAAATAAGTTGTGAATTTCACTTTTGGGTGAATTAAATGGATGTTATTGTTGGAGAAACTGTTGATTTTCTGTGTACTTATGTTTAGGATTTAGTTTGTTGGATTTAGTTCGATCAAGAAACTTGCATAAAATTGAGGTAAGGGATTTCCTACTACCGATCCCTATATCAAAGTTTTTAAGTACTAACTGAATTGAACATGTTTGACTCTTATATTAAATAGCTCATAGTGATCGTTTACTGTTGACTAAATTAACTGAACTGAGATGGTTGATGGTTATGCATAAGTTTGATTAGTTTGATGAATCGATATGCTAATGACTGATTATGTACTAGTATGGGAAATTTTGACTATTTGTGTGTATTGGACTGAAATGATGATATGATGATGGTAGGTTGGACTGTATTTTGAGTTGACTATTTTAAATAGTTAGAATGGATTGTGGGGAAATTGTTAGTTTTATCTATGGGGTAGTGTGCCTTGCAGGTGCCCTACGGGATCACCATCTAT
Organism: Cucumis variabilis; assembly: GCA_037974545.1. Classification (NCBI taxonomy): domain Eukaryota; kingdom Viridiplantae; phylum Streptophyta; class Magnoliopsida; order Cucurbitales; family Cucurbitaceae; genus Cucumis; species Cucumis variabilis. The sequence goes on along the minus strand of JBBPDI010073895.1, from coordinate 45,972 downwards.
TGTGCATCCTTCGGGAGTACTAGACTGATAGGTGCATTCTTCGAGAGCACTAGACTAATATATGCATCCTTCGGGACCACTAGATTGATATGTGTATTCGTTGGGGACACTAGATTGATTATGTGTATCCTACGAGATCACGAGACTGTTATGTTGCATAGTACCTCTCAATAGAAAGTTAACAGTTTTTATCCCTAACGAGACCAGTAGTGGGTCTCTTACTGGGTATATTTTATACTCACTCTTTATGTTTTAACTTTTTCAGACAAAGGTAATACAAGAGGTAGACCGATGAGGAACAAAAAGGACTCGTGACTGCCATATGGGAACCTAGCTTTTCTTAAAATTTTCTTCCGCTTAAGGTCTTTAATATTTTTTATGATTAAACGGAGTTTATGGTTAGTGATTTTGTAAACAGTACTTTTTGAAATTTTATTTTATTTGAAATAGGGTCCGAATAATGTTTTCTCTGATAGTTATGGTAGTGTTTTTGTTTAAAATAATGACTTTTGACTTAATTTGAAAAATTGGATCATTACAAATAATATCTCATTAATTAATTAATTAACATTAATTTTGATTTAATTTCGTGTTAGTAATTGATATGTAACATGTAGATGTAGCTTTCAACTGTATTCAAACGACATCACAACTGCATAAGTAGGTATTATAAAAAAACTATAATAGTTAATTATGTTTTTAGAAAATTACTTTCATCTTTTAATTTAATTTTGAATTCTCATTATGTGAACTATATGCTCAACATATTTAAAGAAATTTAATTGAGGTTGTGACGTATAAGTAATGATATTGTATTGTTGTAGAGCTTGTTATAATACATTTTTTGTTAGTTTATTATATAAAGAGTTCAATTGAGGAATAACAACTTAAGAAAATATTATCAAATATTTTACTACTTGCTCTTGAGAATGATGAAACCCATAATCTTATTAATTTGGAGAATACAAGATTGTTTGATTGTTTTTGAAATTAGTTTAGAAAGTAATAACTATAAGAAAACAATATTGGATAAATGGTAAAAATCATTCTAATAGAATATGGTGGTGGTTGTAATTATACGCTCAATTTCTTAGTTATAAAAATTGAACCATCAAACTAAATTATACAAATTTTAATAAAATTGAACCATCAAACTAACTTAAACAAATTTTGATAAAACATAGTTGTTAATAACAATTGTGTAAGTTGAAATTCAATTTTTAGTATTTGAGGACCCAATTTGAAGTTATGAGATCAATTTTAACATTTATATAAGTTTGAGCATTCAATTGTAACTACTATTATACTTTAAGAGTGATTTTTGTAATTCTATTTTTTTAAAAAAAAAAACTAAATGTAGACTCCTATTAGCAATATAGACTCTCACTAACTGACTCTAGAAAATTGATCTAAGTTTTACTATATTTTAAAAACAATCATATATGCTAATATGCACGATCGCTATATTTGAAACTATTTAAAACTAAATTAGAGACATTTTTAAATATAGAAAAAATAAATTATAATATTTACAAAATATAATAATATTTTATATTTGATTAATAATAGACATTAATAAACTTTTATGTGTCTATTAGTGATATTAATGAAATCTAATAAAAGTCTATTATCTATCATCAATAAAATTTAAAATTTTGTTATATTTTGTAAATATTTTTTTAATCGTTTTATTTTTACAATATATTTACATTTTTCAGTTCAATTAATGATTAATATTAAACAAATAGCTCTAGTGTTAAGGTCTATGTATCTTTGAACTTCAATCCTCATCACTAAAAATGTTTAATGCTCTTCGAAAGAAAAAGAAAAAAAAAATTACTATTATCATTATTTTGTATTTCGGTGGATTAATATGTATCACAAAATTATTATTATTATTATTATTATTATTATTATTATTATTATTATTATAATTATAATGATTAAAAGAAATTGAAAAGAGAAAAAAGAAATAAGCTTAATGATTTTAAAATTGAAAGGTGGGGTATTTTTGGTTATTCCTTTTAGATTATTGAAAAGAGTAGACAAGCAACGTGCAAAAGATGGTGTGTGTGATTTTCTTTATTTCTAAAAGTTAGTTATTTTGTTAGTTCCGTATTGAATATTATTATTCCATTTTCATGTTTACTCCTTCCCTTTTTCTTTTATCATATTGAAATATTCCTTCTTTCTTTTTTTTTTTTTCAATAACCCTATATGTTCCCTTTTTTTTTCTCTTTCATTTATTTTATTAATTTTACTTTCTTTTCTTCCTTCCTTCCACCACTTGGTATTGTATTTTCAAATCCATTACTTTCATTGCTTTTGTATCACACACGTCGTCTTCTTTATTTGACAATTACTTTATTGTACTATAAAATAAACTCACCACGTAACTAGATCACTAATGTACATATATTTGTGCTTGTCTTGAAACATGTCGACGTGATGACTCAACAACATATTGATTTTATCGTTAGCTATATTTGAGTTTGTCAAACCAATTACAAAGAAAATATTTGCATAAGATATAAGTTGTTAACCACTAAATACAAATCATTGACCTTGACAAATAAGCTCTCCACTCTCGAAAGTCGATTCCTTTATCAATTCATGTGATCATATTCTAGTTTGTCTTGATACCCACTCAATTAGATGCTGATAACTTAATGGAGTATAGAGTTATGTTGTTCATTAGATCGATGTAAGATTTTATATATTGGCCGCACCACTAAATGGTTGGAGCTCACCCTAGATGCTTCATCATCATCAACTCAATTTTCCTAGCTTTCTTCTTATTTGCTTCTTTTACGAAATACTTTTTACAATTAAATTGAAAATTTATCTTTATTTAGATTTTAATATTAATTTTATAAATACAACTAAGGAATCTAAAAAAGAGCGAAGGGCATACAAATAAAATTTTTAAAAAAATTGCATAGTTCACAAGATGAGTAACCCTCTAATAATTATCCTTTCAAGAATAGATCATTTAGTCTCTATTCTATAATTGTTGAATGGAAAAAGTAAGAAAAAAAACTTGTTGAATTATATAAAGGGTTTTTAAAAATCTATTTTAAGAAAAAAAATAGTTATTTATGACACATATATTTATATATAATAATAAAAAACATAATATACTCGAGTATCATAAATATTTAAGTTCACCTTATTTTTTTTTAATTTAAATAAAAATATGAAATTTAAAGCATTGACCACTCATTGTTATACACATTATACTAGTTAAGCTAAATTTAACATGATATTTTGAATTTATTTATTACTATATTGATGTGAAAGAGATTTAAACAAAAGATACCAAGTCTTAAAGCCATTTGTTTTTGTCAATCCATTGATAATTTGGGTATTTAATTTGACAAAATTAAAACTTATCTCTTGTAATTACATAAACAAAAAGACTAATATAAAATGTAAAGTAAAGAAATAATTATAGAGACATGTATTTGATATTGGCACGTGTGTTTATTGTCATTGACAATCACGTTTATTTAATTAGTTAATGATAAGGATTGGTTTAGTTTTCAAAATTAGAAATTAGAAACAAATTTAGACTTTGATCCCTTTGAATTAAACAGTGATTCCAAAGCATTTGACTATTTTTTTCATCTGCTTCCTTTTTTTTTTCTTTTTCTTTTACTGGGATGACAGCATTTATTCAATTTGCATTTTCAAATCATATTATTCATAATTTTATACTGTGAGAGAAAATAAAATAAATAAAATGTTTGTTTTTAAAAAATTGAAAATGATTATAAAATTTAATTTTTAAAAATTAGTTATATAATAACATTTTAGTCTCAGGTTTTAGGACAATCTATCAAATAATCTAAAATAATGATCAAATTTGTTTATTTATTTATTTATGGATGAAATTTGTTCAAATAAAATTTTCTTTAAAACAAAAATCATAATAAAGTGTTTGTTTCAAATACAGTAAAATGATCCAAAATATTTGTAAGTATAATAAAATTTTACTTTTTTATTAACAATAAATTGGAATAGACTACTATTTGAATCTCGGGCCACGATAAACTACTTTCTAAAAGACTGTGACGTTTTTTGCTATTCTCTAAAATAATTTTTTATATATAAACAATAAAATCAGACAGCTAAAGTTCTAAACTTCCAACATTTTTTAGACATTTATGTTCATTGTTTTAAAAGTTTTCAATTTAATTGAAGTACATGTGAGTCAAAATGTATTGTGTATTTGTTATTTCTAATCAAGAGATATGGTAACTTCTTCTAAAGAAGATGAAATTCAGCCTCGTGGTATGTTCACGTTGCCATGATAGAGGATGTAATGTTAACAGTTCTACAAGTTTGCACAAAAACATTGACTCGTGTGTTTTTGGAATATAATGTACGAATATTTGAAGCATTCAAGTAAGAATTTATCTACCTTACTTGTGGAGTGCTTTGAAGATTGAGGGTTGATGGAAGACTTTCTAACTTTGTTTGATCCTCAGTTTGTTAGATCATCTAAGCAATCTAAATCTAGCCAATCTTAGGGGTTGAAATTAAATTGGTTTTGAGGTTGTTGGGATTGTGTTCTTTGAGTCTTATTGTTTAACATAGTTCTTAGATCCAATGCCTAAGGGTTTCATATTAAAATGGTTCTAGATTCCTTAGTGAACATGGACCTAAAGTCATACAGTGATCCATAGCACTTGATATTGTTGTGATAGCTAGACTTGATGGATGATACTAAAACCTTTTCAGTGGTCATGAAATCTTCATAGCTCTTTTTTTAGTGCTTTGTTTTGACAGACTTAACGAAGCACATAATGTGATAGTGAATGTGTGACTGCCTTCTATGAAAGAGTTTAAAGGTCTCTTTCTAGAGCTTTCACGGTGACTCGAGGTTCATGTGCATAGCCATAATAAGCACAAATCTATATTGTAGAAACAAAACCAAAATCGGGAATAAAGCATGTTGTGAGGGTCTCAAGTAATGTTATTGAAAGTTCAAGATGCAATTCACTCTCTTTAACAAGGTTTTTGTTTTGCTTCACTACGCATCAATTCAAATATTTAGATATTGATATTTAAGCTTGATATCCTATCTTAACTTAGAACAAAATTATCAAAATCTCATTCTTATTTGTCTACCTGGAAACTTCGTTGTTACAACCATTCGTAGGTGATTTTTTTTTAAATGACCTGTGGGCCTAAGTCCATAAGCAAAGTTGAGAGAACTTTAATGTCTTTGACCCACATTGAATTATTTAGAAGAGTCTAAGCCCATCGTGTCACCACACGCGCTCACTATGTCCCGGTCATACTTGTGTAGGGTGTTGTTTGTCTCTGGCCATATGTCCAAATACCCCAAATTTATCTTATCTTTATGTCTTGTATTTAGTTTAGCTAGTTGCTTTCCTTTTTAAGTCATAAAGCTTGGGTGTGACGTTTGAACATTTTCATATGCAAGTCTACTGGAGCTGAAAATGTTCAAAATGTACTATAGGTGAGACATAGTAGTTGAATCACCGCCTAAGCACTGTCGCACTCTTTGCAAGCAAACATTTTCCTTTGCAACTGATAGTCTTCATTGCATATTGTAACGATGATTTCAATGAATTTCTTTCTTTCTCTCATTTTCTAAACAATTCTCTGAAGAACGCGAAGGAAGGTTCCATCGTATGCTGAGTTTGTCTATGACTTTCGAATTTTGATAGACTGACTTGTCCATCGAGTTCAAACAAGTGCCACACAATCGTCCATTCCGAGTTTGAAAGAATACAATTGTGACAAGTGGTATCAAAGCCAAATTGGCTAATTGACATTTGAGACAGAAAGATGTTGACTACGAAACAGACATGCAAGACCTATAATGAACGATTGGTAGAAATCAAAGAGCAGAAGTTCCTAATTCCATCCATTTCTTAGAAATCCAGCTTAATGAAATTTCCAAGAAAGAAGTTGATGCTATTGATGTGGTGTCCGATCATCTCGACGAATTACCCATACAAGAATTGTTGACCAGAGTTGACACTCTAGAGTCACGAATGGTAAGAACTGAAAATATCACCTACGAGCGTGGAGACAGTTTGTCAGACTCTGCTCCTCATATGGAAGAACGAGTTATTGAGCTAGATAACTCCTAAAAGATGATTTTGGCAATGATAAACGACATGACAAAGGATTTTCGAGCTACCCTTGATGTTGTTAGGAATGAAATCATAGAGGTGAACACGAAGGTGAACCTTACAATGCGACGAATTGCAAACCAATCTCCGATTGGAGGAGCAATTCCAGTTTACAAAATAAAAATTCTTGAACCCAAGCCCTGTTGTGAGGCAAGAGATGTAAACGTGTTAGAAAATTTCATCTTGGATATTGAGTAATACTTGAAGGCCACAAATATAGTTACAGGAGAAGCCAAAGTGACATTGACAACTATGCGTTTGCTTGAAGATGCAAAGTTATGGTAGAGGTCTCGGTATGTTGATATTAATGAAGGACGTTTGTAGTTTTTTCTTGAGAATGTCAAACTTCTGGCTCGACGGAAACTGTGTGAATTAAAAAACTTCGACACCATTCGGGAGTATGTGAAATAATTTAAAGGGATGATGTTAGACATATGTGATATGTCAGAAAAAGATAAAATCTTCTATTTTGTCAAAGGGCTGAAGTTGTGGGTAAGGACTAAGCTATATGAGTAGAGAGTTCAAGACCTCAAATCAGCCTATGCAGTAGCTAAACGTTTGTTCGATATGTCTAGTGACTCTCAAGATACGAGACGACATCAAAGCTCTTCACCTTGAAAAAATAGAAATAGCCGACCGAACTCTCCCAAAGCTGTCGATGAAGATTATAGACGTCTTAGTGGAGATCACAAGTCTTCCCAACTCAACATGGGGAACACCTGGCGAGGATACAATAATTCAAATACACCAAATCATCCTCTCAGTTGCTACATATGTAACAGGCCACATCGGACTAAGGAATGTTCGAATGAATCTACCTTCTATGCCTTTCAGACCTTTTAGTCTCAGACTTAGATAACCAGTTGAGTCAATCAGAAAGGGAAGTTGGTCAAGCAGAGGAAGTTGAGAACCCTAAAGTTAGGGTCATGAGATTCTTGTTATCTCTTCAAAAGAAAGTAGGGGACACAAGTAGACGTGTGAAAGAGGGTCTAATGTATGTTAACACCTAGGTTAACCGGAAGCAAGAAAATAGCACTATGGTTGACTCTGGTGCAACCAACAGTTTCATAATGGTGGTCGAAGTTCGACGGTTGAACCTTCATTGGAAGAAGGATACAGAAAAAATTAAGGTCATGAATTCTACAGCTTCACCCATTGTCAAACTAGTGAAATGAACGGTAATATAGTTGGGAGAATGGAACGATCCTATAGACTTCGTGATTGTAGGTATGGATGACTTTGATGTAGTACTTGGAATGGAATTCTTTCTTGAACATCAGGTGATTTTAATTCCTTCAGCCAAATGTCTAGTGATCACTCAGTCTGTCCCCATCGTTGTTCAGATAGACTTTCACTAACCCAATGATTGAGAATGATTTCGACCATGCAACTGAAGGAGGGCCTCGCTTGAGATGAAACAATGTTCAGGACCATCCCGTTTGAGTCTTCAATAGCCCAAGGGTGATAGTTCGCAAAGATACAAGATATGTCATTAAGAAGTATTGTGACGGGATGCTTAATTGTTTACCCAAGTCAAAATTGCCTACGAAGAATGCTTGTCGTATGGCGCTGTCTGAGTTAGCTAAATTTTAGAAACAATCAAAAGGACCGATGAATGCAGGATTCATTAGACCTGCAAAATCTTTGTACAAAGCCCAAGTCTTTTTACAAAAAGAAGAGAATGGAAATTTACAATTATGTGTCGACAACCGTGTCTTGAAGCAAGCCTTGAGGGAAGGACCAGCTCTTGGGTTCATGAATGTGACCCAAACCTATTGATATTCACATTGATGGGTCTAATTATGTGTTGGACGATGTTCTCCTACAGAGTGGACACCCCATCGCATTTGAGAGTTGGAAGCTGAGTACCGCAAAAAAGAGTTAAACGGTGTTTAAATAAGAAACGCTTGCTAGGATACACTGTCTAAGGGTTTGGAGATCATATTTACAGGGATCTACTTATGTTAAAAAGACAAACAACATTGTTACCAGCCACTTCAGAACTCAGCCAAAACTGACTTCGAGTCAAGCAAGGTGGCAGAAAAACTTGGTCGAATTTGATTTTAGATCAGAAGATAGGAAAAGAACGAGTAACCGGGCAGTTGATGCTCTTAGTTAGAAAAATGATCATACGATTAGGTGTATGTTAGCTCCACAGGCAGGTCAAATTGAGGGCCCAATGCGGGACGCATCGAGAGGATTCTTGCAGAAAAACTCTATCGCCAAAATGGTGTGAGTTTGGCTAAGGCCGGAAAGACATAACTAAAGGATTGGGTTCAATTGTTGAAGGTAATTTGATTTTTTTTAATGCTATGATGAGTTCATCAATTAGGAGAAACCCATTCGAGATTGCTTGTGGTGGGCAACCTGTACTCTCGCACCTTATTGATCCTTCCTATGCTAAGAAGAGTCCTTATGCTCTTAACTTTACCTAGAAGTGGAAGCAAAAATCAAACATCGCTCAAGCCTGTCTAGAGGAAGCCTTGAAGCGGCTAAAAAAGTAGATAGATAAGAAGTTTTGCCCCCTGGACTTTTTTACGGGAGATTAGGTCCTTGTTAAATTGCTACCTGAACAGACTCGATTTTAAAGATAGAAAGACCACCACCTTGTGAGAAGATACGAGGGACTAGCAGAAGTGGAAGAAGTCCTTGCTGAGAGAGTGAGGAAAGGTAGAAGACCCACGAGGAGGATATATGAATTCCTAGTGAAGTTGAAAAACCTCCCCGTGGAAGAAATAAGTTAGAGACGTACCGAAGTCCTTGAAGCGTGAAAGCAGAAGGTCGACATCAATTGTTTAAGTGGGGAAGAATGTCACGGTCATACTTGTCTAGGGCGTTGTGTGCCTATAGTTGTATGCCCAAATACCCCCAATTTATCTTATCTTTATATCTTCTACTTAGTTTTGCTAATTGCTTTCCTTTTTAAGTCATGAAGTTTGGGTGTGACATTTCGACATTTTCATATGCAAGTCTACCAGAGCTAAAAATGTTCAAAATGTACTATAGGGGATGCATAGTAGTTGAACCTCTGCCCAAGTATTGTCGCACTCTTTGCAAGAAAACCTTTTTCCTTGCAACTGACAGTCTTCATTGCATATTGTAACGATGATTTCAATGAATTTCTTTCTTTCTCGCATTTTATAAATAATTTTCTCAAGAATGCGAAGGAAGGTTCCATCGTACGCTGAGTTTGTCCTTGACTTTCAAATTTTGATCGGCTGACTTATCCATCGAGTTTGAACAAGTGCCACACACTTGTCCGTCTTGAGTTTGAAAGGCTACGATTGTGACACACTACCGCCACCGTCTGTCCTATCGAACGGGCGGGCGGGTTCGGATAACTATGCTTGCACGAAGAAGATGTAACTTTTTGTTACCTATCCTTTTGTTTTTTTTGTAACCCCTGTAGAAAATTAAATTGATAATTAGTTTTCATTTTTGGTAATTTTCTCTCTCCCGTTTGGCCAGCTCTCTTTTAGTTTCGATTCATGCATGTTCTCCCTGTTCTCACGCTCACTTTCTGCCGTTCACATATGTTCTTTCATTGACCTTACTTCCCGCCTTCCACATTTAATGGTTCTCCCTTTCCTCCATCCTTCAGCTTCATTTTTGCTCTTTATAAATTCCTGTCCAACTTCATCATTTGCATCATCAAACAAAATGATATGTGTTACATCGTAAACCATCTTCTATATCTGAAAATCATCTCTATTATGAACATCTTGGTATTGTTTCTATTCCTTATTCTTTCGAGTGCACATCTGAGTAAGGGTGTTGTTGGGGAGCAACCAACAATAAGATTGACACCTCAGTCGATTGTAATTTCTTTCAGACTAATGGTTCATCATGACACAACAATCTTGAGCACTTTTTCTATTCGACATTCTTACCTGATTTTTCCTACAGTTGGATCTTTCTGACTTCCATTCCTATTGGTGTGATTATCCATTGAATTAGTATCCTTCGTGAAGATGAGGAAGAAGAAGAGGAAATGTGCGAAAAAAAAGGTGCAAATCGAAGCTAATTTCTCTCTGATCTCATATCATGTAAATAAAAGTTATCTTGTCTCATTTTATTAATTCAGTAAAAAGATATTTGTACACCAAATACACAAAGACAATAACCATGTAAACAAATAAACCGATTCTTATTTGATAAGTAATATGAAATGTCATAAGTTAGAAAAAACGTTTTGAAATTTCATCATTAATATATATTTATAAATTTTAAAAATTAAATTATAAAAATAAACATATAACTTCTAACCTCTTAATCTATTAAATAATAAGTTAACCATAAATGTGAGAATTTGAAATATTACAAATTGTTAATGATAATTATATTTTTTATATTAATTAAATAATCATAAATAAAAAATTAATTAAATTTGGTTGACAGTGTAAGTTTAGAATTTGACGATAGAATTGGTTTTAATATAAAATTTGACAAAGAATAGATACTCTCCTTAAACCACTTTTAATATAGTAATAATAGTGGTTTCCATTAGAATCCAATTCTACAATTTTGTTGTTAAACACATCTAAGTAAACATGAAATAAAGCTCTATTTTCATTTAATCAATATTTTAGCAAATAAGTTCATATTGATTTAAAGAAAAATCTAATCATACAATTCAAATTCTTTAATCTAACCTATTTCTAAAATCATATATTTTGATTAGTTTTTTTAATATAACAATTGTAGAGATTGAAATCAAACCTCTCACTTTTAAGATAGTGACATCATGTCAATTATCGTCGAGATGAGCTCATTTTGATAATATATTTTAATTAGTTTATTTAATATTTAATTAGTTGAAAATTATATTTTGTTGATAACCTATTTTTTTTTATTTGAAAGGTTTTTTTAAAGATAATTATTAATTATAAAACTTTATAAGCGAATGTTTTAAACATTAATAATAAACAAAAAGGGAAATTAATGTGAAATGGGTGTTAGGTATAAGTCTTCATCATGATGGTATGAATTGAATTTTCGTTGTCGGGGCGCATTTTTTTGCTAATTTTCCGTTCACTAAATATTTTTTATAGTCAAAATTTTGGTAACAAAAAAGGTTTAAGTCAAAATGAAAATAAGTCCAAATTAAAGTTAACTTGTCAAATAAGAAAAAAGTTCCTTTGATTCTTTCCTCGAAACTTCTTAAATGTCACACTCACACTCACTATTTTTCTTTTCTTTTCTTTTCTTTTAAAAAAGAAAATTATTAGGGCATCAAAATATAAGTTATTTCTTTCAATAATTTGAATTTTTTAAATTTAGTATTTATCATGTAGAAAAATGGTATAAAATAGTAAAATTGACAAAATATTTACATTTTCTCAAAAAATAAATGTTATGGATAGTGATTATTTTTCATGAATGTGTAAATTATTAGTACTATTGTTTTCTTAAAAAAAACTCCTAAAATTCACATAAAATAATTCTTGAAACCATGGTTGAATTTTACATTTAATAAAAGTTTGCATTATTTATCTAACATGAATGTAATTCAACCATATAAATTTATTTTTAAGAAAGAAGATGTCTTTCATAACACGATGGATGATGGATATATAATTATTTCCAACCTGACATCATAAACTTGGGAAATAGTGACTCTTGTATTATGCTAGGTTTTAATTGAGTGCAATATGAAAATTCTAGTAAAGGACAAAAATAAATAAAAGTATGGATTTTTCAAAGAAAAATATAATAATGACTCAAGTACAAATTTTCATTGATTTATCATTAAATATTACTAATTGAATCGCATAACTTGAAATAATAATGCCGTCTTTATTTATAGTCCATGGACCTCATAAAATTAATTACTTTGAATTTTGAATTTGGTTCTATGTAATATTTTTACTCTCTATAAAAAAAACATAATATTATTGAAATCATAAAGAAAATGAGATTTGGGTATATCGTTTTTATCAAATGTATGTTAACGTTGCACGCCCAACTTTATTTTATCCAATATCATCCACTTTTTATGGCATTCACTACTATTTCTCAAGTTGCATGTCAAATCATTCATGACACTATCATTTAGTTTCGTGTGTCACGATTATACATCATTTTTTTATGAAATTTGTTAACATGGAGTTTATATGCTTTAAGAGCTCGTTTCATAATCTAAAACCTCTTTAAATTTTTCTTGTTTTCTTACAATTTCTTTAATTACCATCATTAATTTTAATCTTTTCTTAAGATAACGTTATAATCTAATTCATAATTTCAGAAATATAACTTCTTAAAAACTAATCTCATTAGTTTTAAAATAAGCATGTACATATTTTAAGAACATCGTTAGAAGCTAGTACTAGATGTAACAATAAATAAACAAGAAGCTTAATTTCCAAGAATATGAGAACAATAAACCGAGACCTGTTTCCTACGTGGGTCTAATGGGTCTCTATTTTGAAAATGAAGTTTAACACTAATTTCACATATTATTTTCTTTGTTTTGTACTTTTGCAAAATATTTCCAAAATCTTAGTTGGATTATAAAAATTCGATAGTATGATTTAAATACTTAAATAAATTCAATAGTATGATTTAGATACTTCAATTTGTTTGCTATGCATCAAATTATTAAACACAAAACAAAGTTATCCATCAAAATGTTTAACTTACATTATAGTTGTTAGATAAGGGCGATTCCACCGTATTTGATACTGTGTTTGTAGTGATGAGTTTTAAAGAAACCCAAATATTTGAGGCAGTATAGTATTGAACGTGGGAGGCTGCAAAGTGTTAAGAAACTTATAATGTTAAGAAACTTATAATAGGACTTGATTTAATTTATGCTAAAGACATGTAAAATAACAAAAGTAATGTAGGCTGGCTGGCTGAACTTACGATCTTCGAACTTGCAGTGTTGTGAAGGGAACGAAGCCTAAATGTCTGCGAAGTTGCAAATGTGAAGGTCAGAACGTTCATCAATCGGAATGTGCGAAGGCCAAAACTGAGAACTGCGAAGAAAAACAGACGAAAAATGTTAGGAACGAAGCCTGAGGTGCGGTCTGCAAAGTGCGAACTTGCAAATGCGAAGGTCGAAAATATTAGTTGTGAAGGCGGAAACTGAGAACATGCGAAGAACAAATGGCAAAATGAAATGTCGTGCACCGTGTGGTCTATGTTGTAGGAAAGGGAAAATGACATGAGTTAAGGTTTGTATATACATATATATCAGAAAACTAGGTCGGGTTGACCACCCATTTTATTTTAGTTTTTTAATTTTCTAACCCAACCCTTATGGTTTGAATAGGATAATCTGAGTAGATCGGGTTATCGGATTTTTTGAACGTTCCTACTAAAAACTAGAAATTTTTATTGAGAGTAAACTCGTTGCAAGGGTAAATTTGTTTAAGAAATTAATGTTTTTTATTTACTTCTTACCTATACTAAGAGCATTAGTTTGTAAAAAAGAAATTAACCTACTGCCACCTAATACAAACAAAACTTAATTTCTATATTTGTGAATAAATTTCTAATTAAATTTTGTTTTTTCTTAATGATTGTCATTTGTAACTTTAATTTTTATAAAATTATCTACTAAGTTCAAACATGGAATTCTTAAACACAACAGTTGTAACATCATGCTTTGGCAGTATGTAGACCTTCACTTGTGTGTAAATCTCCAAAATCTTGAACAATATTCGATAGAATATGGACGGTGAAAAATGGCAAAGATGATGTGGAAAATTGATTTAGGATTTTTGGAGTCTAAGATAAATTTAAGTTCAACATTTTCCAAAGTAAAAATGAGCTTTGATTCTATAAACATAATATATAGTTTTGGTATTTGCTTCTATGGAGAATTTTGCTAAGAACATGGTTTCACGGAGGGAGGAGGGAGGAGAGAAACTCCAAAAAAGAAGGAAAGGAAAAAAAAATCCACCACATTAAAAAAGCAATGAAAATATTACCTCATTAAAAATTAACAATAAAAATATTCTCTCATTTGAAAATTCAACAATTATTTTTTCATTAATAAACTAACGGTCTAATTAATTTAAAGACCATTTAGAAGCATTTTTCTAATGTTAGAGACTAAAATGTTTATTTTGAAACTTTATAGTCCAAATAAACAGTAACCTCAAATACTAAAAATACATTTTTTTTAAAATTATTATCCATAAACTTTTTAAAAATAATAAAAGTAATTTTAATTACTATTTTAGAATCAATTCTAGGACCTGATTGGTTGTTTCTTGTAAACAATGAAAAGGAGGTGGAAAGAGGGAGAGGAGGGTGGAGAAAGAAAATGGGTATAGCAAAAGTTGGGATGCAAGAGATAATGGCTTTGAGATTCATTCTATTTGGTTACAAAGCCAAAATGGAAATCACAAGGACCACACCCTCTCATTAACTCATTTTTCTCTACATAATTTTTAGGGACCACAACCTTTCCAATAGTTTTGATGCTCTATATATAGTTTCGGTCTTCATTATTCGTTTACTGATGCATCATGTCGAAAACAAAAGGAAACAAACATTTCATACATCACTTAAATGGTTTCGATATCACTCATTTGAAAATGATCACATATTCAAATTTATACATCACTCAATTAAATTTTGTTAAAATGACATACATAAGTTTTATCACAAGTCAACTATTCAATACTTGTGCTAGTCTTTCTTTTTTTTCTTTTTTCTTTTTTTTTTATTCCCAATTTTTATCATGCTAAATAGTTGGACAATTTTCATTGATAAATTGAAAAAGAGAGAAAAAAAAAGTTGTGAGGACTTTTTCTAATATAATGGAAATCTTACACTTTAAACCAGTTATAGGTAAGGACTTGGGTTAAGTGATTAGATTCTATTTTCTTTTTCTTTGATTTGATTGTAGGGGAGAGATGCATTTTATTAACTTACTTAAATACTTGAAACAAATTATCAAATATTGTAAGAAATATGACCTATATTACTTAGTCTTATAGACATTTTTTTTATCACTTAAGGGCATGGGATGGAGCAAGTTATATTAGTTCACCCCTTGTTTTGGATTAGGTTTTAACTTTAGTTGATGATTTAGATTAGGATTTCAAATAACCCTCATTACTATTCTTTAATCCCAAGAGGGTGTTCGTTTTAAGGGGTGGAAAGTTCGTCGACCAACTTTCGTATACCACTTTTCGTGATCATCGTCGACCAAATCTACGACCCACACTTTTGGAGTGACTCCTCTGACAAGCGTCCAACAACAAATTTCAGCAATCACCGCCAACCAACCTTCAGTCTCCATCAATCAAACTTGAAATTTTTTAATAAAAACACTTTTGAAAGAGAGTTGTCAAAAACATTTGTGTTTTTGTTTCTAAGAGTGTATAAATAAAGATGAACTATTGAAAAAAAATTCTAAATCATTCCAAAAATGCTATTAGTTCAATTATAATAATATTTTTTAATATATTTTTTCATTCTTCTATTTTTTTTTTATTTTTTAAACTTAATATTATTATTAGAATATCTTTTTAAATTTATCTCTCCTTTTTCTTAATAACAAAAGGAATTTAATGTTTCCTTCATTTTTGAAGATGATGTTAGTATGTATATAGGGAGAGCTAGAAAAGTAAATTAGATCAAATTTTTAGGTAAATAATAGCTCATTAGGCTTTCATTGTGTAATTAAGTATATTTATTTAGACTTTGTGTGTATAGATCCCTAATTTAGTTTAACATTTTCATCTTTTTTATTTGTCAATTTTATTGGCTTGAAGACTTAAAAATTACTTTTTAAACTTAAAAATACAATGTTAAAAAAAATTTAGAGGCCAAATAAAAATTAAAGTTCAAACTTTTTTATTTTTCGATTTCTCGAATATATTTTGATAAAAAAATTTATAATATCATTAGAAAAGAAAACTATGGTGTCATGTCCTACTTTAAATGTCACTATATGCGACCAGATGAAGACTTGCTGTCTAGACATTCAACGCATTACCCTCTCGAGATGAAACGCTAAACACCTAGTAAGCGAAAATGAATGCATACATAGATGTGAAATGCAGAAATTGATGCAAATGAAACAAAAAACCTTCATATTGATCAACAAATCATGAAAATACATTTGATTTTCAGTACACGATTTTTTCAAAAAAAACTAAATATAGATTCAAAACCAATGACTTTACTCTTCTCGTCTAGCTCTACATGCCATGCGAGGTAATAGTAGCCACTACCAATTAATGCAATTACAAGGGCGCACAACAGGTAATCAAGGTTGCAAGTTCAACCCATAATGTCCATCACTACTGGGGGGGATAAAATAAAACATCGAAAGGTTATTTATTCATCCAAATTACCTCAATGCATCATAAACATTCCGCCAAAATCAAGCAGTGCAAATAGCATTTAGTGTCATCAAGAGATTGATTTTAAATTCAAATCATTTCTAATGCGTTCGGGCAACCCATGCTATTTCAATTCATCATTCAATGTCATAAATCAAAGGAAGATTTACCTTTCGAAATCATTTATCACATTACCCTAATGGAATACATTGCATTTCAATTCTTTCACCGCAATTAATATCGCAAAGTATGCATCTCGCACACACATGATTATCTCGCAGAATCATTCTGAATATTTAGTTACATCTTTGTACCCCTTTCCTCAACTCAAGCGTTTTCCACACTTTTTTGTCAAGTTGCAAATATGCGGAGTAATCTCAATGCATTTAGTAAGTTTCATCAATTCCACTACTCATGATGCGTCTTCCCATGCCATATCACATGATAAGCAAGGGGTATTCCATACAAAATCACACAGCAAGTATGGGGCATCGTACTCAAGATCACATAGCATGAATAAGACATTCTATTCCAAAACGCACAACCAGGATAGAGCATTTTATCCCAAATCACACAATAAGGATAAGGCATCTCACACTAGGTCACACAACAAGTATAAGACATTCTTATCACACAGGGTATAAAAGATCATTTTCTTCCAACTTATCAAATTTCATACATTCCTTACTATTTCATCACATGGTTCCAATTCATAATAAGTTCAATTCATTTCCAAGTCATAAACATTTTGAGAAATAGAAAGCATAAGATAAATCATATAGTTCATGGTCTAAAGGAAATATGTTTAAGGATTCGACCACATTTTCGAAATCCTTTTTATTGTGAAAATATTTAGTAAGGAGGACCACTCACACTCTACAACCAACTACCTCTTTCCCTCACCTCCAAAGCCAAGAACTTCCTTGCAACCTTTGGTTGGTACTCAGCTTTAGGGAATTCTTAGAAAACTTGGAAATTTCCTCAATTCTTTCTTAACTCAACATTGGGTAAAAATAGTCCCAAATAGATCAGGTTTCTTCTTTATATAGCTTTCCTTGGTGTTGTTTTCCATGTAGAAATAATTACTTCTACCTGCGGTGAGAACAGTTCAATCACAAGACACCACGTGTTTCTGTTAAATCCTTATCTTCAATTCTAATTGGACGGCAACATCAAATCAATCGTCGACCTACTGACATCAAGGATAATGCTAATCACTTCTTGTCATACCCCTTCCCAGATCACCTACTCTCAACCCGAGAGACGGTGTGAAATCAATTGACATCGTTCCCCTCCTAAATGACACCAGCTAACCTTAGCTTCTGAATCTTTTGAAATACTAAACAAATTAAAACTTATGCAGCAGACAAACATCAAAGTTCCTAATATAATTTAAACAAATTTCATTACAAGAGTTCTTTAACAACACAAGGCTAATTACTATTATATACAGACAACACTTGAAACAAACATAAGCTAATCACTTGAACTTAACCCTAATGTACAACACAAAAGGAAACCTAAGTACTGACCAATAGCAGCAAAACTATTAACAACTTTACACAACAGACTGAAGACAACAGTCAGGTTTTTAGACCACGACCTTTACCTGAAAAGTGAAAAACATTTGAAAAGGGTGAGCTAATAGCTTGGTGAATGATAGTTAAAGAAACTCTTTCTCTTTTATCTCTGTTTATTCTATACCATGGAAACTCAATCATGATAGTAACTAGCTTGACGTACCCTACTTGAAAATTCGATCATGATTATATCATGTTTGGACTCAGTCATGGCAATGTCATGCCTGAACTCGGTCAAGATAGAAGAGTGTTGATCATACTATCCTGCTTGAACTTGGTGATAGCAGCTAAATGGTCAGCATGGCCCTTTACCCCTAAAACTTTATGCACATTAATCGTTGAGAACTCAGTATATAGAATGAACATGGTTTTCTTACTTTAAAACCATTCTTAATAAACTCATGCTTTTACAACAATTTTTTAAAACATTAAATAAATGTTTTAAGATACTTTAAGAATAATTATAAAACATCGCTTGTAAATCTCATCAACAATTGATCATTAAATACATGCTTTGCTAAATATTTCTTAACTCATGCTTTTGAATCTTTCTAAATAAATAAGCTTATAAAGTATATTTAGAAACTTCATTTAGAAATCACTTTGTCACTCACAGATGGTAGCTCAATTTCTCAACCTGTAATTTTTCTTGATCTCCTCTTGACATGAAATAATAGGAAATAATTCCATTTAATTCCCTTAAATCATGAAAATGTCAACACTTCACTTCTAAAAAACACCATAAAACAACCCAAAAATGCATATTTGACATGGTTGGCGAGTATTGAGATGGCGGCAAGGTTGGCACACGTGTGCAGGGCCTAAGCAGGCCTTGTTGCATGCTAACCTCATCAGGGGGCTGGCCACGCACGCCTTGCATCTTGCATGGCCCTCCGTTGCGCGCATGGCTTGTCGTGTGCTTTTTTGGCCGTACGCCTTGCACATAGGCTATGTGTCCACCACAGACCCATTCACATCATGCTAACCTCTTCCAACCTATAGTCCAAGCCCATCTCGCCTAACACAACACACTACTCGGCCAAGAACCTCCACTGCCCTGAACTCAATTTTTCAACTAGCACCTTGCTTTCACTTTAGAGGTTAATATCCTAGAATCACAAACTTAAAGGAAAACATTTTCTTCTACAAAGTTGTTGGAAAATGTCTTAACTATCTAACATCAAAATTTAGCAAAAAACTTCACGAATTATGTTCTGCAGCCTCCTTGGAATGAACACTGCTAAGAATTCTTCCACAAATTACCTTTCTTTCTTGTTTCTACTCAAACTCAACTTTTATCTCTTTACAATTATCCAGGAACCTGAACTTATTAAATAGACTCAAATTATAAACTTTTGAGACCAATTTCAATAAAAACGCATGAGTAAATTGGGAGAAATTCTAATATGAAGTGACCTATTTATACTGAGGCTTACATGAAAAATTCTTGAGAACTTCTACTTGCCAAAATTTAAAGTAAGCATGCACATGACACCTATAAAACACTCCACCGCTTCATCACCTCACCTAACCTCACTCAAAACGTCCAAAAAAAAAACACCTTGAGCCCTTTGAAATGCCTTACTAACCTCACTTGGCATGGCCACAAACCTTATCTTGCATGCCTATGACTCTATTCCTAACTTCGCAATGCCACAATAAGTTCTTATGCAAGCTTCCTCACCAAGCCTAAATGTCCAGCAAACTTCTAAGGACATGCCTTCTCACTTAGTAAGGCCAACTCGTCCAACACACTTAGAGGTTTTTCCCATCCTTCTTAGCCACACACAAACCATGCTTTCCACCTAGCCTACCATCACCTTGCCCAGAGGTTATTTGCTCCTCTTGCCCACCAAGCACAAAACACCTAGGCCATGGACTTTGCCAAATTTTTTCCCTTTTTACTTAACTTCCCTTTAACTTTTAAACCATTATTCCTTCATAAGTTTCCTTCTTTCCACCTACCATGACATACGGACGATGACATTTCTCAGGCCTACTTTTCCAACTTAACTTCATTTATCCTTTCAAACTCTTGGAAGATCCAAGTTCCTTAGGGTTCAGGGTTTACACTTCTAGGTGGAGTAGGCTCAATGGCTAATCGTTTTTCGTGTCACCTCTCTCTCTCCAATACTCTTTCTTTATCGCATAACCTTCTTGTAAAACACGAGTTACTTCTTGATGACAATCTCATTAGGCTAATCATTCCTTTCGCCTAAATCTCAATGCATCAGGCAGAACGCGTTCAAGGTCTCACATACGATATTTTTTTAAATTAATCAAAGTGACAAGTTTATGAAATTTTATTTTAAAAACTAGTAAATATCAAAATTATATTACAAAAATTAATTAGAAAACTGTAGAGTAGAATTGATTATTTTTCAGAATAATAGTCATGATAAATAAAAAAGATCTAGAAAAAAAATGAAAATAAGAAAATAAGTTTGAAATATTCTTCTATATGTAATCCTAGTGCTCAATTTTTTAATTATGCAATTATGAATTATGTTTTATTTTAGAACCAATTTTGTACTTAAAAAAAATGGAGTTTTAGGAATGAAAGACATGAATTGCATCCATCGATATATTTTTAACAATTTCATTTTAATACAAATTAAAATCCAATTAATTTTGTATAAATGGGTGGAACATATAGGGGGCGTTTGGGGCAAGGAGTGACTTATGATAATCTGAGGATTATAATAGTCTGGAGATGATAATAGTTTGCATTCGGGTGCAAACTATTATAGTTTGTGTTTGGGGTGTAGATTATTATAGTCTATGTTATTATAATATGTATTTGCGATGTAGACTTGGTAAATGTTTGGAGCTTAGTGAGAAAGGAGAAGTGAGGAAGAAGAGAAAGAGGGAGTGAGAACATATATTATCATAATATTAGGATTAGAAAAATCCTAATCAGGCTAAACATAAAGCCTACTCCACTCCTCTCTAATCTCACGGGCAGACAACCTCATAGTTTTAATTATATTTCTAAAAAAATATTTCATGTACATAATTATTCGTATGATAAGGAATTGATGGAAAATGAGTCATGCACAGCGAAAATACAAATCTATTTTACTCTAATTGCATCTAAACTAATTTAGAAATTAACATGTCAAAATTACCCTAATTAAATGAAATTAGGATTTGTAGAAAACGTACCTTTATTGCTACCCATTTCTCATAATCTCCTAGCAAACATGAACCTGACACTCACTATTCTTCAAATTTAGAATTGGGTTGTGGAACCTTTAAGAGAAGGAAATTGAGAGAGGGATGAAAACTGAAGGTGAAAACCAACTTTTGGCTAAGAGAGAGAGGTGGAAAAATTTGTGAAAAATGAATAATTTAAAAAATAATATCAAAAGTTTTTTTAAATGAATTTTCAAAAAAATTGTATAAAAAAAATAACATCCAAAATGCATGTAAAACCTTCACCTATGATCAACACCTTATTCTCGGCTCAATCTTAATAGGCTATGTGTTTACATCTTATGTAGTCACTTATCTCACTAAGTGTTAATAGGATTATCCAACAAAATGTTGAATTTTTCTACTAACTTTAGTCAAAGGGCAATGTGGTCATTTGACCATTCAAGTCAAAGTCAAACTTTAACTTATTTTGGTACAATTGCCCTCTACATAGCACAGTATCTCTTTTCTTCTATGAAATTTAATTGCTCGTACCTTACTTGAGCCCACTTTGCTTCATCTAGCTCTACCTCTTAGATTACCCTAAGGGATGGCATCTTAACTTCAATAGGTAAAATTGCTTTGAAACCGTTCACCAGTGAAAAAGGGGTTGCCCTTGTTATGGATCCTAAATTGTATCAGCAAAAGGGAAAAAGCTGAAAAGAGAGAAGCAAGAGAAATATACACGGTAATTGGAATCATCATTCTTCATTTCTTAGAAAAAATAATGAAAGTACATAATGACTATGATATTAAAATTACAACTTTATAAAAACAAGAAATGACCTTAGGCATAGTTAGAGGGTGTATAAAACGTCTTTACTTTTGTGATTCTTTAGTCACTTTTAATGTCTTCTTGATCTCTCAATTGTTCAACTCAAATTCTAGTAGTAGCTGATAAACCAATGGATAAGGCAAAATAATTTTCTTAGAGATAATAGCAATTAAGGTCTCAAAATCTTCACTACGTTTCTTTCTTCGATTGGTATTGAACAACATTTATCCAGTTCTAAATGTCTCGAATAAATGAGGTATGTTCATTCTTCCCTCCTTCAATTCACGTCCCTCAAGGTGCGTGCTTCTTTTTTCTTTCTTTTCTGCTCGAACCTTCTTCCATTCAGAAGTCATTGGCTTATAGCCCAACCTAAACTTTTCCTTGGCTTTAGGAAGAGAAACCATTTCTGAGTCTCCTTGGTTATCCTTTTACAATATCTTGTGCATTTGTAAACCACTTTTGATCATTGTCTTTGTAATCATCAAAGATATTTTAGACACATAACGATCCATTTCCAAAATTTTCAATTGAAAAGATAGTAGCAGTAGCAACTTCAAACGATCTGTAAGAGCATTTTAGAGCTTCTTCTACTGTTTTAACATAAAGAAATGTTGATCCTTTTATTATAAACATGTTTTTTTCTTCATAGACAATAGCTTAACCAACCTCCACACTAAACTTTAACCTTTGATGCAGTGAAGACAAAACTTTTGGAAAACGATCTAGGGCTAGATGCAGCAGAATCGACATAAAATTTTTTATCTAACCTTATAACATAAACAAATCATGCATAAACAATTAAATCACAAATAAACATACTTTTATGTCGAACTTATCCAAATCGAATTGCCCCTATGCTTGATAAGAACAATCCTCCAATTCGTATCATCAAAACACTACGAAATCACAAACATTCTCTGTCCACACACGAACTAAGAATTTGACACTTCAAATTTGGGTATGCTAGAACCTCACAAAGTTAGAATTTTGACTCTATTTATTCTCTCTTTCTGTAGAACAAATTTTATGTCTTTGCTTGGATATAAAATAAAACCTCAAAGGTCTTATTAGGCTTTCGGAAACTTTCTAATAAGTTTAGGATTTATAAGAAGCTTTGGATTCCTACTAAACTCAGAATTCCTAATAAGCTTCCAATTCTGCAATTGGGCTTATTAATTATGTCTTCTAATAAGTTTTCAGTTCTCCAATTGGACTTATTAATATTCTAGCCTAAAGACAAATTTGACCCAGTTCTTTTGTGTGTGACCTGTTAGGTTAATTTAATATGACAATGGACTCATAACTCGTTTTATGGCCTATAGTCACAATTGGTCTCTAGTAAGACATTATGGCTACCCATATTAAATTAAATTTGTGATCCAACAAAACCTAATATAATTATTGTTTTAATCCTTTTATCACGCAATATCTATGATTGAATATACGACATAGACAAAGTCACCATATCTAATTTAATTGCTTTCTCGATCAATAAGCATACTGAAATAAAAAATGACATTAACATCCTTATTAATTCATTTATAGCATGACCATGCATTTTCACAATCACGTTTAATTAAGGGGCCCAAAGATATATTTTCCAAACAAGAGGGATAAATTCCATCTTGACTAATCATTGTCAACTACATAATTCATAACGTATTCAAATACAACGTTTATAATTATCCTGTTAAAGATAATGTTTGATTGCATTAGAATAGATTAATTCTTATTTTGACACGATGATAATCTCAAGTCTGAGGATAAAAACAATCAATTATTTGAGATTATTTATGACACACGTCCATGTAATAATCTTAAAAGGGGTCAGTTCAATTCTTATTCTTTAATAAGAAAATGTGATTATAATTTATGTCTCTACATATATAATCATCATATGATTATCAATTATAACTCATACTAGTCTTAATTTATTATTGTTTCCACAATAATAATCGATTAGGGACATTTAGAATATAATAGCATATTCATAGATATTATTATACAATAACATCCAATTGAATAGAAATGAAAATAATAACTTTTAATAAATAATTAAACAATAAACCAATTATCCATAAAATTATTATAGAGCACAATGAAAAATCAACAATTCTCTCACTTGCTCTATACATAATCAACTAGGTATCTAATACACATGACCCTAGTATGATAATCATGTTTTGACTTAGGAAGAGTCTTCGTCAAAGGATTTGCTACATTATCATCTGTAGGCACTATATATATTTTCACATCTCCTCTTTCAACAATTTCTCTGATGAGATGGTATCACCTAAGTATATGTTTGGATCGTTGATGTGATCTACGTTCCTTTGCTTGTTCAATTGCCTCATTGTTTTCATAGTACAAGGCAATCGAGTTTGTAATACTGGGAACAACTCCTAAATCTATGATAAACTTATTTATCCAAACAACTCCCTTAGCTGAATCCAAAGCAACTATGTACTCTGCTTTTACAGTAGAATCGACAACACTTGCTTGTTTGGAAGTCTTCCAACTCACAACACCTTCATTCAAGCAAAACACATATCTTGACTTCGATTATAATCATCTTTGTTAGACTAAAAACTTGCATTCGTGTAACCATTTACAACTAGCTCATTTTCAAGTTCTCTATATACCAATAATACATCCTCCTAAATTCTTCTCAAGTATTTAAGGATATTTTTCACTGTTGTCCAGTGTGCTTCACCTGCATCTAACTGGTATCTACTTGTCAAACTCAGCGTGCCTGATTTATTTAGTCGAGTGCATAGCATAGCATACATGATAGAACCCATAGTTGAAGCATACATAATTTTTTGCATTCTTTTCACTCATCTTGTGTCTTTGGACATTAATTCTTGTAGAGACTTATGCCATGTGCCATTGGCAAGAATCCTCTCTTGGAATCTTGCATACTAAACCTCTTTAGTATTTTCTTTTTTCAATATAAGCACTCTGACTTAGGTCTAAGAGTCTATTAGATCTATCTACATAGATATTGATGCCTAATATATAAGCAACCTCACTTAAGTCTTTCATTGAAAAACATTTACCTAACCTAGACTTGACATTCTGTAAGATAGGTATACCATTTCCAATGGGAATATATCACTGATGTAAAGCACTGGAAAAACAATTGTGCTCCCACTGTCTTTCTTGTAAACACAAGGCTCATCTTCATTTTTCATAAACCCAAACTTTTTAGTATTTCATCAAAATAAAGATTCCAACTCCTTGAAGTCTGTTTCAATCCATAAATTGATCTTCGAAGTTTGCACACTTTATTAACATTCTTTGGATTGACAAAACCCTCAAGTTATGTCATATACATATCCTCCATGAGATGTCACAAAAAATCCATACCTCTAAGGTTCATGATGAGATCTAGTAGATCCTCAAATCTCTTGTGTTTTTTATTCTGGTATCGATTCTGGCTTTGGTTCATTTACGACAGTCGGTTCTGAGATTGGTTGAGCTTCTTCAAGAATCTCACTCGATTTAGTGTTTATTTGCGATTCTTGAATTTCTTCAAGTTGAACTTTACTCCCACTAGCTTTTGGTATTAAATAAATTCTCTTTCCAAGAAAGTATCATTCTGAAGAACAAACACTTTGTTTTCAGAATGGAGATAAAAGTAATATCCTTTAGTCTTCTTAGGATATCCCATAAATACACACTTGTTAGATTTGGGTGCTAGCTTATCAGAAATCTGCTTTACCACTCTAAATTTTCATAAAAGACAATTGGACACCTCCAAGTCCAAAGTTCCTATGCTGTCTTGTGAACCTTTTTTCTCAGAGTTCAGTTCAGTATGAACGTTGCAGTCTCTCATGCATACCCCAAAAGGAAATAAAAGGCCCACTTAACTTATCATAGATTGAACTATATCTAATAAAGTTTGATTTCTTCTTTCAGGTACACCATTCCACTGTGACGTATCCGGTGGAGTCATTTGTGAGACAATCTCACATTATTAAGATAGTTAGTGAATTCTTGACTTAAATACTAGCCCCCTCGATCAAATGAAGTGTTTTAATATTCTTGCCAAGTTGATTTTGTACTTCTTTCTTGAAAGTTTTGAACAATTCAAAAGCTTCAGATTTATGTTTCATTAATTAAACATAACCATATCTACTGAAATCATCAATTAATGTGACAAAAGTACTAATAACCTTCTCTAGCAGGTGAGCTCACTAGTCTACATACATGACTATGTATAAGTCTTAACAGCTCAGTAACCTTTTCACCCTTTCGAGAAAAAGGACTCAATCATTTTCCTTAACAAACAAGATTCACACGATTCAAATGATTCAAAATCAAAAGAGTCTAAAAGTCTATTCTTATAGAGCCTAGAAATATGTTTCTCATTTATATGCCCTAAACGATAATGCCAGAAATAGGTCGAATTCAAATCATTTGATTTAAATTTCTTAGTACTAATGACATAGATACACTTGTAATCAAATAATTCAATATTAAGAATATAAAGACCATTCATTAAATAACCATTGCCATCGAAAATGTCTCCTCTGAATATAGAAATGTTGTTATTCTCAATAACAAACCTAAAAGCATTCAAATCCAAACAAGAAATTGAAATAATGTTTTTGCTCATAACAGGTATAAAATAATAATTATTTAGTTCTAAAACAAGTCCAGAAGGTAATGTTAGATCGTAAGTCCCAATAGCTAATGTAGCAACTCTTGTCCCATTCCCAACTTGTAGATCCATTTTACCTTTAGCCAATGTCCTATTGCTTCTTAGAACCTGTTAGTTTCCACAAATGTGAGGACTACATCCAATATCTAATATCTAAGATGTAGGGTTAGAAGTAGATAAATTGACTTCTATAACAAATATACTTGAAGTTGAAGGTACATTTCCCTTGTTCTTCTAAATAAAAAGAACAGTTCCTCTTCCAATGTGCAATTTTCTTTTAGTGATAACATTCTCTTTCCTTAGGTGGCTTAGGCTCTTTAGGTTTAGGTCTTGACCTAGGTGCAACACATCAACTTTTGATGTCTTGACAGCAACTTTGCCATTATTATTTCCTTGATCCCATCCCCTCAAATTGCAATGTCAATCAAGTAAGTTAGTCAAGATCAATTTATCCTTCTCAAGGATAGATCACATTGACATATTAGGTATCACAAGATTAGTATTTGTCATAATATTCTACATGAAATAAATATGTAAAGTAGATATTGATAATTTTGTAGGCATACTCCCACTAAAAATCATACCCTCAAATGATCATTCACAATAATGAATTTAATTTAGCGGACTAAGATCCATATTTCACAAGATTTCAAGCCAACTTTGGCATGACACTCAAAATCAAGTTATTTAGATAGACAACAACTTTATCAATTACATCACATGTAACTCTTAGAACGTTTATGAGACAAAAGATATCACATATCAATGCATGTTAAAACATTCTCATCATATACCATTAAGCCCAAAACTATTTTGATAGCCTAATTAAGTCTAACCATGTTCAAGTGTATAAGTATCTACTTCATCTTGTCTAACTCAGATAATCAAATACACTTCCACTTTGGTGGAACCTTTATTAAAGTGATATGAGCTTTGATAAGTGCTAACACATGAAAGGTATACGACTTATATTATAAAGAGGGTTATATATTATGTTCTAATGTGAAAAATAAGTATATGAAAATTATCCCATAATTACATATGATTACATAAATAAAACATAATATATAAAAAAATGCATTTCACCAAATGCAATTAATAACTTAAAACAATTTTAAGGTGCTATGACTGGGCAGGACGACAATCTCACTCAAAATAGTTTAGACAATTTCTAAAACAATTTAAATCACATATACAAATCAAATTTATTATTCATGACAAATGTCAGGTCTCATTTTAACAGGTCAACCAAAAAAGGTACATAGAACGGAATCATTCAATCGGACACATGCAATATACATATCTCATATAAAATCCAAATTCAAATATTCCATTCAATCAACACGAAAAGAATTAACATCATATATTAACCAAACAATTTAGTTTTGAACATAACAGACTAATCGATAAAAAATAGATTTTAGCATCAATCAAAGAAATTCACAAATCCTAATTTTGTAAAAAAAAAAAAAGTCGATTGAGGAAGGCAGATCGATGAAGCATAATATTAAACGATCACAAGAATCAAAATTCTCAAATCAATATCACATATCAATCCCTAATTGTAAATAAAACATATTCGAATTTAATTGTTTATGCGAAGCAATCTGTCTTTGATACCACTGTTGGAAAATAAACTAGGACTGGACGCAGTGGAATTAACATAAAAAAAATTATCTAACCCTAGAACGTAAACATATCGTGCATAAACAATTAAATCACAAATAAACATACCTTTATGCTAAACTTATCCAAATCGAATTACCTTTGTTCTTGATAAGAACAATCCTCCCATTTATGTCACCAAAACACTGTGAAATCACAACCGTTCTTTGACAGTATCCACACACGAACTAGGAATTCGACTCCTCAAATTTGGGTTGGCTAGAACCTTACAAAATGAGAATTTTGACTCTTCTATTCTCTCTATGTAGAACGAATTTTATGTCTTTGCTTGGATGTAAAACAAGACCTAGAAGGTCTTATTTATAGGCTTCTTGGAGTTTCCTAATAAGTTTAGGATTTTTAAGAAGCTTAGGATTTCTAATAAGCTTCTAATTCTCCAATTGGGCTTATTAATTACGTTTTCCAATAGGATTCTAATTCTCTGATTGAACTTATTAATTACGTTTTCCAATAGGGTTCTAATTCTTCGATTGAACTTATTTATTACCCATCCTAAAGACAAATTTTCAACCCAGTTCTTTTGTGTGCAATCCATTAGGTTAATTTAATATGACAATGGACCCATAACTCATTTTATGGCCTATAAGTCATAACTGGTCTCTAGCAAGATATTATGACTACCCTATTTAATTAAGTTTGTGATCCAACAAAATCTAATATAATTATTATTTTAATCTTTTTATCACGTGATATCTATAATTGAATATAAGGTATAAACAAAGTCACAATATCTAATTCAATTGCTTTCTCGATCAATAAGCATATTGAAATAATAAATGACATTAATACTCTTATTAATTCATTTATTGCACAATCATGCATTTTCACAATCGCGCTTAATTGAGGGATCTAGAGATATTTCTTCCAAACAAGAGGGATAAATTCCATCTTGATTAATTATTGTCAACTACATAATTCACAACGTATTTGAGCACAACCTTTATAATTATTCAGTTAAAGATAACTTTTTATTGCATCAAAATAGATTAATGCTTATTTTGATACTATGATAATCTCAGGTCTAAGAATCAAAACAATCAATTTTTTTAGATTATTTATGACAAATGTCCATATAATAATCTCAAAAGGGGTCAGTTCAATTTTTATTCTATAATAAAAAAATATGATTATAATTTAAGTCTCTACATATATAATCATCCTATGAACTCAATTATAACTCATTTTAATCGTACTTTATTGTTGTTCCCACAATAATAATTTATTAGGGACATTTAGAATACTAGATAACTAAAAATGTGCGCTGCACGTGGAATACCTTGTTAATATATATTTTTACTAAATTAAATACATAATATGTAGTGGTAAATTTAAAAATAACAATAATAAAAATATATAATAAATCTTAAATAAGTACTTCTTTATATACGATGTTTTTTTTTGTTCAATTTCAACATTTGAATTTTTATAATATTTTTCTTTCTCTATAACATCGTTGAACTTTTTGATCAAGTCATTGTATAAACTAATTTGAATTTTTGTTGCCTAAAAACGAAAATGCATTGCATTTTGTATATTAAGTAAATTGTTGTATAAATATAATTTTAAGTAATAAATGTGAGGAGCTTAAAAAATAAACTATATTTAAATATTGATAAATAATATTATTAACAATTAGATTAGAATTAAGAAGAAAATGATAAACAAATAAATTTAACAAATATGTATGATTACCTCTTCATCTATAATAATAAGTTTCAATACATCGAGCAATTCTCCCCTTTTAGCTTTATATATTTTTTTACACATAACACTCTCTTTGAAGCCCCAATTATTTTGAAAATGTTTCAAACCTCGGATTAGCAAATACTCCATTAAGTCTACAGTGTGGAAATAAAAATTAACTTACAAAATAATAGAATTCAACAAAATGTAAATATTAACATTATCTTAAATCAATTTTTTTTAGTTAGCAAACTTGAAGGCAACAAAAAATTTGGATAACAAATTTGACTAAAATGATGCATCTATATTTATACTAAAATTGGATAATTCATGGTAATTGTTATGAGATTTTAAAAGATGAATTTTTTATTATAATAATCATACGTATTTATTTCTTACAAAATATTAGAAATCATTTATTTATCATCTTGCAAACAACTTATATTTTTTAAATTATGAAATTTGGAAAATCAAGTCTATTTTGTTTGAGTGCAAAATGGTTACAAATAGTGTTAAATATTTTAAATGATTTCTAAAAATATTATTCACCTATATAATGATTATTTACTTGCTCGTATGTGGGTAACTTTCACCCTTTCCTATTCACTGTAAAACTTATATTTGTTTGTTATTATATTATAATGGAACAAATATTGAAAGGATAAATTAAAATAATTATTTATTACACACATAAGAAGAGGTGAGTGTTTTCTTTCATTATCTTTTAAAAAATGTTAATTAAATGACAATAACTAGATTAGCATTAATACAAAAAAAAAAAACAATACATGCATGTGTGTGACTTTTTTTATAAATTGAAAACAATAACTTAAGATTGATATTGATATGTAGGGTAACATTGTGTTTTTAGAATTTGGCGAGTAGAATCGTCAAAAATGATTCTTCCCCTAACTCATATATTAAGTTTACAATGTTTAAGTATCATTTTTTAAAATTTAAAAAATATAAATAACAATTATTTTCAATTTCAACTTTTTTTTATCCAAGATAAAAATTAAATTATGTAATTGAGTTAATCAATATATAAAAAAAATATGATAATGATTAATTGATTTCTATATAAATTAAAAGGAAAAATTGTACCACACAATTATACTATTATGTAACCACGACCTTTAATATTTTGTGATATGTTTTACAAATTCAAGTGAATAGAAGTGAATATTCAGGTGCTTGTAAAAGAAAGTTAAGAAAGTTATTTATATATTTGTAAGAGATAGAAGTAATAAAACCTCTTAATATCTCACGATTCCATATAAATTCATAAATGGAGAATTTACATATATAGAAGAAAATGGAAAGTATTTACATCTTATAGCAAAAAGACATGGATACTTTGGGTTTGGGTTAAAATTTTGGTTATCTATTTGGGCTTGGATTAAAATTTTACTATGAGCCGTAAATAGTTTGTATATTGTTCTATTTTTAAAAATTCTCCTTCATAAACTCTATAAATTTAATATTTAAAATAATGAAGTAGAATGTAGCATCTTTATCTTTTGCGTACTTTGTTTATGGATGTGACATTGTGAAAAGAAAATAAATAGTTAATATTTATTTTATTTTATTTTATTTTTTATATTGATCAAATAATAAATCATTTTAACTTTTATGTGCAATAAGAAAGTTTCATTGAGTGTGTCGGTGGGTTCTTTTTTTTTTCCTCTTCTAATTATCAACACATAGAAAAACTTAATAATGAGAACAATTTGGATCTAAAAACAAATGATAATAGTAAAGTTTAAGACTAACAAATAGGTAAAATAGTTTTTAAAAAATGATTCTCCCTTTAATCACTTTTGAAAATAAAATTGTGTTTTTTTTTCAAGAAATGGGTAAATATAATCATGTAGAACAAATTAAAATAGGGTTGTCAAGAAGGATAGCAAATTATGAGTTTTACTTTGGAAAAATAGCAAAAATAATTTTAAGTTGTTAGAATAGCAAAACATAAAAATTAGAAAAATAAATAAATTAAACAATCCCTCAAATGCCTCTATCCAAGATAAAAAATACAATTGTTCACCTAAACCTCAAATACACTGTAATTGAAATAACATATGCTGCATAAAAATTTCCTCCACAAAATATAAAGATTAGAAAAGTTGTTATTAAGGAGAAGCTCCACCTCATGCAGTTCAATTGAAATAGGTAATTGCATAATTGAGACATATTCAATCCAAGAGTTTGGCTTTACATCTGTGGAACAGCCATAGCAGAAAGCTTCAAGTTGAAAAAGGGAGCATTGTTGATATTATAATAAAGATGAATCATGAAATTGTACCACAGAATTTAAAACTTATATACATCATAGTAAGATACGCATTAGTGAGTTTGTCTACTCAAATCGGTGAGTTCTTCATACATTTGAGATTCATTTGAGCTCTTCTCCTCTCTTGTTTGCAAGAAAAAATTTCTCTCTCACACTATGTTTGTCTCTTATCGGCTGCCCCCCTCTCTCAATCTCCTTTTCTTTTCTCTAATAAAACCTAAAGGAAGAAGATTCAAATAATTGCAAAATTGCATTTGAGGCATAATTAAATTCTAAATTTTAAATTAGATTGTTGTTATTAAAAATCTATATTAAAATTTAAATTCAAATTGTTATTAAAAATATATATTATGTATTAATTAATAAACTGTTTAAAATACAACAAATTTGAAAATATTGTATATATATTTGTCATTATTATAGGAGAGGTTGCAATCTTGTCTAGCAACAAAATAGCAAATTTAATTTAGTTAAGATACCAAATTTGAATGTTGTTTTCAAAATACATTATATTTAGAATATATAGATTATGTTTTTTTGAGTTCAAATACATTATATTTGGAATATATAGATTATCCTATACCCAGACGAATGATACTATATCTTGATTACCAACTTTTTTTTACCTTTTCATGTATCCCAAGTCTGTTGTTTATAACATCATTCATACTTGACAGATACTATGTTTGAAAAATTTTAATTCTATTAGTTAAACGACCATCACTATTTAGGAAATCGTTATTTCCTTTTATGGAAGAAAAACTTTCGTTGTTAAATGCATCATAATTATAGGAAAAATAACAAATAAAATTATTTTATGAAAGGATCATCAAATGTACCATTTTATGAAAGTTTTAATTTCAATTATGATTATGTTAAATGAACCATTTTATGGAAGGATCGTTAAATGAGAAATACAATCTTAATATGAAGTTATTGTATCCAATGCACGATTTTAGGAAAAGACACGATTTGAATTTCAAATTTTGGAGATTTTTCAACTAAACTTTCAAATTCAAATAATAAAATAAATATTTATGACTATATATAATCTGAAAACCTTGAATTCTAAATATGAAAGTTGTGTATTATGTATGATATAACAAAATGTTAATAAATATTAACCAAACTTTATGAAACGTACAATGAAGAAATTATATTATCAATCATTCTATGCATAGCAACAAGAATATGAATTAAATAGCTATTATACATATATATTATGAATTATATAAATAAATTGTTAATTACTTGATTTGAAACCTACAAATTTGAAAATCTAGTATAAATTGCAGGCATAAATCTAGGAGATGTTGATTCAATCAAATCCATATCAAAAATAAATATTTATTTAATATTTTTATAAAACTGAATGATTTGTAAATACACTTTATCTGCGAGAAAAAAAATTCCTC
This sequence comes from Cucumis variabilis, assembly GCA_037974545.1. Taxonomy (NCBI): domain Eukaryota; kingdom Viridiplantae; phylum Streptophyta; class Magnoliopsida; order Cucurbitales; family Cucurbitaceae; genus Cucumis; species Cucumis variabilis. The sequence continues at coordinate 12,205 of JBBPDI010073895.1, read as the reverse complement.
TATAAAGGGGTAAAATTGGTTGGAAAAAAAGTAAAAAAAATATCTACATCAGGCAGTTTTGTTATAAATCAAAATATTTTTGGAATTTGCTATTTTCTAATTTGTTATCTATTATTTTTTCATTGTCATGGTTTTCTCATTAAAATATAAAGTTACAAAATTTAAGGCTTCATTGGACTTGACTTCACAATTGACTATTGTATATCATTTTCTTACTCTCTTACGTACAAAATCCAATGGTTGTAATCATGAACTACAAATTAAAAAAAAATGTATTATCAGACTTGATTTTACAAAATTGACATTACATCATTTTTTTTAATTTTTTGCTCCACTATATGCATATCTTTGAGTCTTTTTTTGACATTACAAATGATTAACAATACTGTAACATAAAATTAAGCAAAGTTAGAATGATATTAAATTTAAACAATCATAGAAATTATGAGGCTAGTGAGCTGTAATAAGAATAAATTTAAAGGAAGCCCAAGTAGAAGTGAATATTTAAATATTTGCAAAAAAAATTATATTGTTGACAAAAAATAGAAGTTATAAAACCTTTTAAACTTATATCAATTATTCTAGAAATTTAACCATTGAAATAAAGCGATAGAATTTTCACGTTTTAACCTCTTTATCTCTTAAAATCTTATAGGTTAAGAAGGGTTGCGAGAATGTAATTAAAATATAACAAATAATTAATATTTTTTTATTTTATTTTAATAATAATAGTAATTAAATAATTTTAACTTTAATGTGTTATAAGTAATGTTATTTATTTTATTTTTAATAATTAATAATAATTAAATCGTTTTAACCTTCATAAGTAATATTTTGTATTTGTTTTAAAAAAAAAAGACTCATTGTATTATGTATACGAGTGGTTTTTTTAAAATTACCAACATAGCCTAAAATATTCAATAACAATAATTTTTATGTTTAAAAATAAATAATACTATTGTAAATTTAAGACTAAACATTTTAAGAAACACATTATTAATTAATTATAAAACTTCTTAATCAATAAGAATATAAAATATTAACATAAGCAAGAATGAAATAAAAAACATAATTGAAATTAGAGAACTATGATTTGGACAAAATAGTTAAAAAAAATGAGTCTCCATGTTAGCCACATTTTAAAGTAGTAAGATAAGATAAATTAGTGCAAAAGTAATATTAAAAATGCATGTTTTTGCAATAATTTTTTTTGCAATAGAAAATGTAACGACCCAACTTTTCTAACTAAGTCGAAGTTATTAATTTCAACAAAAGATCTTGATTTACACAAAAATACTAAATTCATGTGAAATCATACTCTCAAAGTAAACATATTCAAGTTCGGACCCTATTTCAAATAACCAAAAATTTTAAAGTAAAGTTTATAGGAACATCGATTCATGAACTCAGTTAAACCATAAAATTTCGAAACAGTCTCAAGTGCTAAAAGAAACAGGAAAACAAAACAATAAGCAGAAGCAATTTAAGACATCCCCTATGGAAAATCACGCCTCCTTCTTGTCCCTCGCCGGTCAGCATCCCTTGTTACCTTTGTCTGAAAAAGTTAAATATAAAAGGGTAAGTATAAACATACTCAGTAAGAGACCCCTACTGGTCTCGCTTGAGAAAAATAAACTATTAGCTTCCTAATAAGGTACCTTGCACAGTTACAGTTTTGTGATCCCATAGGATACACATAATCAGTCTAACGCTCTGAATGATGCATAAATCAGTCTAGTGTTCTACAGAAACACATATCAGTCTAATGATCCCGTAAGATGCACAAAATGTGGTGATCCCGTAGGACACTTGCAAGGTAAACTACCCAATAAAAACTAACAATTTTTTCTCTAAACATCTTACAGTCATTCATAATACATTCAAATTTCCTCAATACATAATTCATCCACTTAACATACTAACAGTCACCTTTTCTACTTTAACTCAAAGTCAGTCAGTAATACATCAACACCTCAGTCAAACAAGTCAAAATAAACATAACATCCCCTCAGTTCACAAGAACACAACCATTACCTTGGTATATTTTACATCCAGTCTAAACAACAAATCACCAGTTTAAATCCACACTCTATAGGAAACATCTATGAGTTTCAGTCACTTCAACATCCATATGTGTATATATATATATCCAATCAATCACAATGTGCACTCAACACCATGTCTACATCAATCCATGTATATATATATTTTTCCCAGTCAAACACAGCATACATTAAACCTCAAATCTACTTCGATATACATATGTGCCATATCTGACATCCATCCTAAGTAAAATAGACAACATATAGTCAACAGATTTATCTTTATAGGGAGTCCAGTAGAAAATCCCTTACCTCACTTTATTCCAGTTCTCCAATCAAACTAATTCCAATAGTCCAATCCTAAACATAAATAACATAAATCAACATCCTTCTAAATAATTTCATTCATTCAATTTACCCTATATGAAAATTCTACAACTTATCCAAGAAGTGGAGAATCAAACTCCATTCTTATTGCAAACACCCAAGAATCCTAACGCCAAAACACCAATATCGCCTTCAAGAAGAAACACCAATTCTACCCATCAAACAACATCCATCTCAATGTAAATACAATGCAAAACCTTATAATTATCCATCAATTTCATCCTTACCAAACAAACTTACAACAAAAACCAGTGGCAGCGACGTTTGCAGGAAACATGAGTACGAACGTGCAACTGATTTGGGCACGAAGCCACTCGAACCTCACGATTGGAATATAGGGGAAATAGATTCGCACGGCAGTCTTGACTTAACGACGCACTGCCTCACAAACGACCGGCGGCTTCATGAGTGTGGCGCAGTTGGGCTTCGTTGGATTAAACAAGCGCGGAGGAGATGGCACGACTACTCCCAGTTCACGGCAGTGCGGATCTGGACAGGCAATACGGCGCAGACGAATCGTTTCAATTGGGAGTTTGGGCGGAGAGTCTGCAAGCGAAATAAAGAGGAAGAGAGGAGAAAATTATTGTGACCGACGGCTAGGACTAGAGAGAGAAGAAGAAGAAGAAGAGGGGGGGCTGCTGCACGCGAAAGAAGAAAAGGAAATTTTTCTTTTTTAAAAAAACAATATAATAATAATAATTATTATTATTATTATTATTATTATTATTATTATCTCTTATATCTTTTTAATTCCTTATTCCTTTTTCTTTCCATAACACCCCTAAAACTTAAAATCTTTAAATAAAGATAATTTGATAGAAATGAAATGAAATAAATTTCATTACCTTAAAATTTTGGGGTGTTACATTCTTCCCTCCTTAAGGAACTTTCATCCTCGAAAGTTCAAATCTTAGAACAACTCTAGGTAATGAGCTCTCATAGCATCTTCTCGCTTCCATGTCGTCTCTCCAACTCAGTGAATCTGCCACAATACTTTTACCAATACAAATCCCCTATTACGAAGCATCTTCACCTCTCTAGCCAGAATCTCAACTGGTTGTTCTACGTAGTTCAAATTTTCATCAATCTCAAATGGTTCATAGTCCACCACATGAGATGGATCTGCGACATACTTCCTCAACATCGAAACATGGAAAGCGTTATGAACTACGGAGAGAGATGGTGGCAATGCCAAACGGTATGCCACAACGCCAATTTTCTCTAAAATCTCAAACGATCCAAAGAAACAAGGACTCAACTTCCTTTTCTTTTCAAAACGCATAACACCCTTCATAGATGCTACCTTTAAGAACACCTTATCTCCCACGTCAAACTCAAGGTCTTTTCGTCTCACATCAGCATAACTTTTCTGTCTACTCTGAGCTATTTGTATACGTGCTCTAATCTTTTAAATAGCCTCATTAGTAGACTGAACCAACTCAGGACTCATCAATCTCTATTCACCAATCTCACTCCAACAAACAGGAGTTCTACAACATTTACCATACAAAGTCTCAAACGGTGCCATGCTAATGGTAGCTTGAAAACTGTTATTATAAGCAAACTCCATCAAATGCAAGTGAGATTTCCAACTATCTGAAAACTCGAGAACACAAGATCGTATCATATCCTCTAAAACTTGGTTCAAACGTTCAGTTTGACCATTAGTCTATGGGTGAAAAGTTGTACTGAAATCTAACCTCGTGCCCATGGCAGTCTGGAGTCCATTCCAAAGCTTAAAAGTAAAACATGTATCTCTATCAGAAACGATTGATACAGTACCCCGTGCAGTCTCACAATCTCAGTCAAATACAACAGTGCCCACTTACTAGCAGTATAAGTGAATTTCTCTGGAACAAAATGTGCTGACTTCGTAAGTCTATCTACAACAACCCAAATCACTGTGTAACCCTTCAGGGGTCTAAGTAGTCCTATAATAAAATCCATTTAATACCATTTATAACGCCCCAAGCCCAGGATTCAGACCAGGATTTAAAATTCGAATCTCTGACATTCCCCTGCATCCCCTGCGACCTAGCGACATCATCCTTACTTTCCTTAGAATTATTAGAGTGAAAGTTATTACCATAAACCAACACGAGTTCTTTCAGCATGCTTTGTACTCACTCACATGTATCTTAGGGAAATTTCCAAGAGGTCACCCAACATAGAATTACTCCAAGCTAAACACACTTAACTTTGATGTTCCTATGATCGAGCCACTAAAAAAGAAGGTTCACCTTATTGGTATAGGTATTAACTTTTAATTCTTTTAAGTCTTTCTTAACATTACTTTCATGTCCTCAGGATCCCTCTAATTTAGATGTGGTATCGGTTCATTCATGTCTCCCTTCTAATCTTGGGCGTTACATGACATCCATCCTCAGTAAAATAGACAACATACACTCAACATATTTATCTTTATAGGGGAGTCCAGTAGACAGTCGTTTACCTCACTTTATTCCAGTTCTCCAATCAAACTAATTCCAATAGTCCAATCCTAAACATAAATAACATAAATCAACATCCTTCTAAATAATTTCATTCATTCAATTTACCCTATATGAAAATTCCACAACTTACCGAAGAAGTGGAGAATCGAACTCTAATGAAGCTTATTGCGAACACCCAAGGATCCTAACGCCAAAACACCAATATCGCCTTCAAGAATAAACACCAATTCAACCCATCAAACAACATCCGTCTCAATGTAAATACAATGCAAAACCTTATAATTATCCATCAATTTCATCCTTACCAAACAAACTTACAACAAAAATCGATGGCAACAGCGTTTGCAGGAAACACGAGTACGAACGTGCAACTGATTTGGGCATGGAGCCACTTGAAACTCACGAATGGAATATGGAGGGAAATAGAGTCACACGGCAGTCTCGACTTAACGGTGCATTGCCTTGTGAACGATTAACGGCTTCATGAGTGTGGTGCGATTGGGCTTTGCCAGACGAAACAAGCGCGAAGGAGATATCACGGTTACTTCTAGTTCACGGCAATGCAGATCTGGATAGGCACGACGACGCGGATAAATCGCTTCACTTAGGAGTTTGGGTTGAGTTCGGACGATCGGGGGCGATGGCTCGGGACGGTCTGGGCGACAGCGTCTGCAAGTGAAATGGAGAGGAAGAGGGGAGAAATTGTTGTGATCGGCAGCTAGGGCTAGGAGGAGGAGGAGGAGGAGGAGAAGAAGAAGAAGAAGAAGAAGAAGAAGAAGAAGAAGAAGAAGAAGAAGAAGAAGAAGAAGAAGAAGGAGGAGGAGGGGAAGGTTGCCGCATGCGAAAGAAGAAGAGAAAAAATTTTCTTTTCTTTTTTTTTTAAAAAAACAATATAATAATAATAATAATAATAATAATAATAATAATAATAATTAGTATTATTAGTATTATTATTATTTCTTATATCTTTTTAATTCCTTATTCCTTTTTCTTTCTCAACAACTCTACTATATAATAACACCCATAAAACTTAAAATCTTTAAATAAAGATAATTTGATAGAAATAAAATAAAATAAAATTCATTACCTTAAAATTTCGGTGTGTTACAGAAAATCTTTTTATACAACAAATTCATACCATAAGACTAACACACACACAAAAAGAAAAAAACAATGATATTTTCTTAAGCCGACTTTCAACTTAAGATATAAATATATAGTTTTTTAAAAAAAGAAATTGAATATAAGATTGAGATACCTTGAATCAAAGTCATTTGATTCAATTCTTCTTTGCTTAGCAATAAAACTCCTTAGAAATATGTGAAACAAACCTAAGTATAAGAGAAAATTCAAATGCTTATAAAAAAAGATTTGAGGAGAGTTCTTTATATAATTGTAGAAGATAAAAGTTACAAAATCTTTTGGAATCTCATCATTAATATATATTTATAAATTTTTAAAATTAAATTATAGAAATAAAGAAAGAACTTTTCATATTCTAACCTTAAATAATAAGTTATGCGTGAAAGTAGAAATTTAAAAAGATTATAAATGGTTAATGACAATTATAATTTTTATATTAATTAAATAATCATAAAATTAATAGGGAATTTTCATAAATAGCAAATTTTACAAAATACCTACAACTTATAGCAAATTCTATCACTAATAGTCATTGATATACTATAGTGATATAAGACTATCATTGATAAAATCTAAAATTTTGATATAGCTTGTAAATATTTTAAAAATGTTCCAATTTAAAATCAATTAAATTTGGTTGATATTGTAAATTTAGAATTAGGGAAGGGGTAGAATCGTCCAAAAATGATTCTCCCCTCAAGCCACTTTTAGTATAGTAAGGATAATAGCATATTCATGGATATTATTATACAATAACATGCAATTGAATAATAATTTGTATTAAATAATTAAATAATAAACCAGTTATCCATAAAATTATTATAGAGCACAATAAAAAAACCAGAAGGGATTACCCCTATTGAATGAATACAAGATTGTCCCAGTAGACAATTGCATGAGGAGTTTACATCCATTACCTGGAATGAAACGTTGAAAGTGGAAGGTGATAACTTGTAGAAATACAAGTTATTATAGCCTTTTAGAGAGAATAATGAGACCAAAATTCATAATAAAAGTGTCAAAACGTGTAGCTTATGTTGTAAATTCATAAATACACTTTACATAAGCTTCCATGCATGTTTGAACCTGGTTTTAGTAACTTAACACTGAATATGAACATAAGAAGAAGCTACCGAATTTTAGAGAAACTCGTATAAAGACTACATGAGAAAACCTTACCAGCAAGCGAGAAGAGGTTCGCAAGAAAACAAAAATGGTAGATGGAGTTGCTGCAACTTAACACAGGAAGCTTTTGGCACTGACATGTTCAGGAGAATAGAAGTTTCCCTCTAGAAACTGTCTATAAAAAGGACTTCATCCCTACCAAACACAGCGGCCGACTTTTAGAAAAGCTATATGTCTGAATGGACCGATTATACGTTTGTAAAGTCTTTCTTCCTGATCGAAACCTTGAGCTCTGAGTCAAGAAGATCTCATTTCCCATTTCCCTCTAACTTGTATGAGTCATTTCTATTCTTTCCATTTTTGTATTTAATTGTAATATATTTGTTCATATTGTATAGTGGGCTAAGGTCTATATTATTTAATACATTGCATATTTATACCTTTTCAATCAATCATGTCTTTACTGTTCACCTATCAATATGTTATTTGTAGTTTAGGATCTATGATAGATTCTTGATAAGAAGCTTAGCTTATAATTCTTATCAGGTTACCTAAGCTATGTTCATCGTTTGGCTAGTATTTATCGGCAACTACCTAAGAGGGCAAGTAGCAAGGATATGATTAACGCACTCAAGGAAAAGAAATGTATTACACCCAATATGGTTTTCTCCGTATCAAGTCCAACACTCATTTATATCTAGTTATTTAATCATGAATGTATATGGAAGGGATAAAGAAATGACAGAATGGTAGTAAAAATGTATTGCCTTCAAACATAATACATTGAGCCTTTCAACCCTAATGTCCTGGTTACAAAACAACACAATAATAAAAATAAATGGGAATATAAGTGAATGGTTACACCTTCGATATTGACAAATCATTCTCTTCGGTTAGACTATTGTCTAGATAGGAGAGGAAAACAATAGAGTTATGGAATTCTCCTTTGTCTTAAGCTTTAGGCTCTCACCTAGCGTATGACGATGGAGATTAAGTGGAGATTGTAAGGATCTTACATGTTTGGCCAATTTTGTGCACACCCTCTGAGGAATGGTGCAAAGGTTTATATATAGAAAGTGGTCCTGACATGCCGGCGCGTGCCACTAAAACTTTGAAAAGTTGTTGCTCTGGTGTGCAGCCTATTCTACTTGTCCTTTTTTGAAATTCCTGCCAATTTCTTTTGTCGGCTAGTTACTTGATCGCTTAATATCTACTTCCTTGTGTTGCAAAGTTAAAAAGATTACTTCGCATGTGATGTGCTTGCTCATCGAACTTTTCCCTTCTTCGCCTAACATCCTGCGATAAAACATGTTGAAATCTCATTAAAACAAGGACAAAGTTCTTTTGCGGTAAACTTTTTATATTTTAGTTAAATTTCCTACTTTTTATTTCAGCATTCTTCTACTTTTATGCAATGAAACCACATTATTTTACTCAAAAGACTGCAATAACTCATATTTTTACAAGAAAAGAAAGAAACAAAGATAAAGGAGCGGGAAGAGCTCCTTAGCAAAGCTGACAAAGTAGCCCTCTCTGCGATGAAGGGTAAAGGAAAAGAGAAAACAACTGAGGAGTTCGTTGAGGAGTTTGTAAAAGAATTGAGTGAGTTAAGTCCTTTGGAGGATAAGGCACTAAGACCTATGAAGAAGTGAAAAGTCACAAACAAGAAAAAGGTCTTGAGAGAACAATTTGAGAAGAGGTGAGCAGAAAAGCCTTACAAAAATGATGAAGGAAAGGAGGAAGAAAGCGATTCAAAAGGACCCCTTTCTGCCAAACAAGTTGGTAAGCAATTCATGATAAAGAAGAGTCTCTATCCATATCAAGGAACCATGCCAAAGTTCCTCGTTTCACCCATTAAAGCATTTAGATGGACTATATTTTTCCAAGGGGTGATTGCAATTAGACCAGACGTAGTTAAAATGTTTTACAAGGGGTACAACAATGAAGAAGAACACTACGCGATGGTAAAAGGGGATAAAGTAGACTTTAGGCTAAAAGCAATAAATGTGCTATTTGGGTTAGAAAGCAATGAAATTGAACACGCAATTTTCAAACACCAACAGACCAACAATTGGAAGACGCATTAAAGAGAGTAGCCTTTCCAAGGACAAAATGGGACATAACACTTATAGGAAAGTACCAACTCTTCCCACATAACCTCAACACTGATGCCAAAATTTGCTTGGTTTATGTGAAGAAGAAGATCATGCCTACTCGCCATAATAGCACTATTTCCATGGAAAGAATAATGCTCGTCTATTGCATAATGGAGGAGATACCGATAAACATAGGTAGGATAATATGCGAGCACATTATAGCATGGGTCAAGCATCCCTGTGGCACAAGACCTTTCCCGCACTTAATAGAAAAATTGTGCTTAAAGGCATGCCCGACATTGGAGAAGCTTCCTCAGGTAGAGGTGAAGGATGGAGTTTGGTCCTTCTCAATCCTTCATCGCATCATTTCCATTCACAAGAATAAGGCTAAGCTCAAATGCCTCAAAACCACACAAGATGGTAAATCAAAGGTTAAAGAAGTGGATGACAACGATGAAGAAGATAAGGAGGAAAATGATGTCCAGCTGAAACACAAACAACAAGGCAAGGAGGAAGCCTCAGGATCAAAAAAAGTTAAATCCTCTAAGACCAAGGACTCTAAGGAAACCTTACCCTCTGCGACAACACTTAGCCCCAAGAAGAAGAAGCCTACTAATCTACCCTCACCTATAAAATCAAAATCCTCTAAAGCCACCACCTATTAAACTCCCAAAAAATCCTAAATGCCAAGCTCCTCCCTACAAATCGAAAAAGAGCCCTCAACATCTAAATTGTTAACCCTATCCCAAGAAATCCAAACTACTCCTTCCACTCCAAGGCAAGAAGTAAATAAAAACCTTGCCCCCATTGTACATACTTCAGAAGTAATCCCCACATCGTGAAAAAAGGAAAATCTTCAATCTCTTGTTGCTGACCCAACCAGCCAACCTAAACCTCTAAGCCTTAAAGGATCAAATCAGGACATTTTTCAAGATTCTTTTTCTGATCATGTCGCTTTTATTGATGACCATCTAAGGAGCAAGAAGACGGGATGTTGAGCCCAAAATTTTTCCCAAGAAGAAAAAGAAGTCCAAGAGGAGTTGTTAATGACCCACACCAAAGGGAAGAGAAAACAAATCCTAAGGTAGATGGTGAGACATATCTCCCCTCATTGTAAAAGCAAACTACAGAGACTTCCTCGCAAGCTGAAGGAGGCAGTGAGGGAAGACGAAGAAGAAGTTGAAGAGGATTATCTCTTCTGTGTGACTCAATTCTAATTTGAGTATAAGAAGTAAAATTTGGCAAAGTGTTTTGAAATTTGCATTTTGGTAACATGAGGCATTTTGAAATAAGACTCTTCGATAAGAAGTTGGCGTTTGAATCAATCCAGAAAAGGATTAAGTGATAAAATCTTATATGGTTAAGTATAAGTTTTGTGAATAAGAAGTTAGTTCGTGAGGAAGTTTTGAGAAAAAAAGGATTTGCGATATGAGTTATAAGTTTAACGCTCCGAAGAGAAAATTTTCACGAGAAAAGGTTGGGTAGTCGACAAAAGGAGTTATTGCATTAAGACCTTCGAAAGTTATGTTAAGTGGTTAAAGTTATTCGCAGAATGAAACTAGGCGAGACGAAATATTTAGTGAAAAAATGTTAAATCTGATTTGACAGGGTTTAACATGTAAGATTAAGGATTTAAGCATGACTAAAATAAATATTAATTTTACACGTGTACAGTTTTAAGTAGAAGCTGACAATTGGACAAGGATTTGAGAATGACTAATCTAAGTTAAAGAGTAGGATTTGAGGATGACTAATTGGACAAGGATTTGGGTCACTAAGTAAGGGATATTTTCTAGAAATTTTGAAGTGTTGAAGTGTTGTTATTTTGTTTCCGCAAAAGGCTATGCGAGAAAAAAGAAGAAGAAGAGATTTTTTGTTCTAAGGCTAAGTATAGTGAGTGATCTTCTATTAAAAGTATTTATATGATTTCAAACATGTTTTATAATGTTTACAGCTTGATTTGATGACTATGATATTGATTATAAAATATTGTTCAAACTATTAGTTGCTTCCTTTGAATGAGTGTTGGGACAAATTTTGACTTGTTTAATAATAGCCTACTCTCAATTTTTATCATACATATTTTCACTATTTTTATATTTTTAATACATAATATAAAAGTAGACTTCAATACGAACCCAACGACACAAAAATCACTTAAATCGGAGTTCAAACGAGGGAGAACGGGTAAAATTAACATAAAGGGGCATTTTGGTAAATATCAAAGAAGAGGGACACATGTCAACACCTCATACGCGCGCGCCCAGCCTCCAAGTCACAGGTTCGAAACTCAACTAACGCAAATTAAAATCGGATTTTAGTTACATGCGAAAACGACATCGTTTTAGATCGTCCTAGAAGTCGCGGTTCGAATCTCTCTTCACGCAAAATAATTACCACCTATTTCCTTCAATCCGTGTCTCATCAATCCGACGGCCCTACGTGTGCCATGTGGCACGATCCTAGCGCGCGCCCCTCAGCCACCCAAGTTTGAATCCCTGCCAACGCAAATGATTTTCTTTCTCCTTTTTTTCAATGGCATTTTCATAATTAACCTTTTAATTTCTGAAATTTCTCCCATTTTTATTTTTTCCTTTTGGTAATGGGCATAAAAATATAGTTAGGGCCCATTTCCTCAATTTCTCTCTATAAATACTCCAAATTAACCCCTAAATTGATAATTCACATCCCAATTTCTCTACCCTTACTCTATCATTTTTTTTTCTTCAACAATTTTTCCAGAATTATTGAAGATGGAGGGCTAAACTTTTGAGGTAATTTGGCTTAGGAATTTCCAATCTTTGAGAATTTCATTAGTTTGATTTTTAATTTCAATTAGGGTTTGATTACTCTTTGTTTTTCATGTAATTTTTGTGAGAATCATGAATGAATTGTATCAAGAATTTGGTTTTTAATTCAATCTTGTTGAATTTTGTAATTTTAATTCTTGATTTTAGAT
>JBBPDI010073861.1:0-15769 GCA_037974545.1 Cucumis variabilis | reverse complement strand
GAGCATAGAAGCTGAAGATATGACAGAAGAATAATTAATTTCCATAAGAAATATCAGCAATTGCTACCAGGAACTCCAAAGTCTATGAATTCAACGTAGGTAATTAGTTGTGGTGGACACACCATATTCCTAATTGGACTTATATTAAAAAGTAAAGCTGAAAGGAAAGGCAAGGGATCTCATCTGATAAAATGGAAGATAACTGAAAACCCCCCTTAGGCTAAATGGTTATCACGTTTTAACTCTGAACCTGACTCTCTGTGGCAAAAAATCGTTGTGAGTAAATTTGGTCCCCACACTTTTGAGTGGTTGTCTAAAGTGATTAGAGGTACTTACTGGAATTTATGGAAAGACATTGTGAAAGATCTTCCTAGTTTTGCTAACTTGGTTCGTTGTGTGGTGGGGGAGGGGAGAGAGACCTACTTTTGGGAGGATTTCTGGCTTGGGTATAGACCTCTTTGTGCTTTATTTCCTTGTCTTTACCATCTTTGCTCCCTCAAAAATCATTTCATTGTCGATTTCTTGGTTTGGGAGGGGAGTTCATTCACTTTTTCTTTTGCTTTTTGACGTTTTCTTACTGACAGGGAATCGTTAGATGTGGCTTCCCTCCTCTCTCTGTTAGAGAATTATCCTTTTCGCCTTGGTAGAGTGAGTACTCGTCCTAGAGGTGTTAGAGACATGATCGAGTATTACCTTCTCAACCCACCTGTGAAAGAGAAAGCCAGGTTTCTATGGAGTGCCAGTACTTGTGTGATTTTATGGAGCTTGTGGAGGAAATGGAACAATAGAATTTTTAGGGGAATGGAGAGGGATTCTAGAGAGCTTTGGTCCCTCCTTAGTCATTATGTCTTGCTTTGGGCTTCGATCTCAAAGCTTTTTTGTAACTACTCTTTCGGTTTGATTTCTATTAGTTGGGATCCTTCCTTGTAATGGGTTTTTTTCCAGGGTTGGTGCTCGATTTTTTCATTATTCATTATTCTTAATGAAGAATTTCTCTCTTTATCAAAAAAAAAAAAATAATAATAATAATAATGCTGAACAAGATTCCCCCCATCAGATACCAAAGAATATTTTCCTTCATATTTACAGACAAATTAACCATTTAATTGCGACCTGTACAATAATTATAAACTTGAGCCAATTTTTCTTTCAGCTCAAAATAAAAGAAAAAAAATTAATCCTAGAGCAGCAAACGTTGTAGAACAATTCCCATGGGCATGGTAACTTCCCTACTCCTATGCTATTTCAGTCAGTTAGCATCATAGTAAACTATCCTGACTACCATGATAGTCATAAAGTAGCCATATCCCGCCAATATCAATGCATTGAGAAGATTTAATCCTAAATTTGAAATAATATCAATAATTAACCACGCAAATATCAGGTCAGCACCAATATTGACGAGTATTCTAAAAACAAGAATAACAAACTATATTGGGGGCTTGAACAAAGGAATACGAACATAAGGAACCTAATAAAAATCAACCAATTAAGCATAAAAAACATCAAATAGTACGTATGGAAGTAACGAAGAAGTATAAACATACATGTTCATGTATCTCACAGAACAGAACCAAAAAAATAATTTAAAAAAAAAAAAAAAACTCTTACCTCCAGAATCATCAGCATCTGCCGATTTTGAGAGTGCTTCGGGCACACAGTCCTTGTTTCCATTATCCATGACTATGAATTCAATATTATTATGCTTGGAGTCAAGTATTCACATTAGTTCCTGCAAAATAAATAAACAACCTCCGCACAGCTTTAAAGAGTTGAGCTGTTAATTCGTTCTCGCCTAAGTCTCGCTAGTTTTTCCCATCTTATAGTTTCGCTCTCATGCTCTCGCTCTCTCAAAATCACTCAAGATCTTTTCCATCTCACGGGCTCGCGCAAGACTCCCATCACCCACCTCTCACTCCCATAAAGAAGTAGGAGACAAAGCCTCACGCCCATGGACGTTGTGTTGGAGAAGAAGAGGAAGTCAGAGAGAAGGAGCTCGCATGTGTGAAGACGGGAAGAGGAAGAGGAAGGGTAAGACGGTGCTTGCACCTGGAGAAAAGAGAATCAGAAGAAACCCCAGATCATTAAGATGGGTAATATTATAACCATGTGGTCATGACACGGAGCATTTGAATGGGTCATTCGTGCCTCCCTAAAAGTAGGTCATTATTAAGATAATAGTAATTGACCGTCATTTTAAAAATAATAATTAAGTATATAACAATATATTAAAAAATTATAAATATAGCAACATTATTGTTGATAAATTTGTATGATATATCGATGATAAACCAATATTTGCAACATAGTCTATCGGTGATACTTATATCATTGATTGAATTTGACAAAGTTTTCCTCGTGATAAATAAATTATAACCTCGTTTAAGTTTTTCTCTCTAACCTAGATCGTGGTATGAAAATACTTTTGAAACAACTTTTTTCAGCTTAAACTTCCATGAAACACATATTATGAAATTCTACCGAATTTTTTGCAGCATCTTTCCTAAAATATGGATTAGTCAAACCTGGAAAGAAAGATATTTTCACTGAAACAGACTTCAAATTACACAACACAGGTGTGTCTCACCACACACACATCGAGACGAATCCAAAGTTTCAAGCAGAGTTAAAATTCAGACTAGATATTACCTAATGAAAGATCTCTCAAAATATTAGTCCTTGGTGTCACTCTCGCTACATCTAACCACCTCATGATACAATACAAAAGTTAACTATATACATATAAAAATGAAGATCTACAAATGGTGACGAGGGGTTCAACCTATGCTTGGTCCTTTATCACTACCTGGAGAGGAAAAAAAAACTAAAAACGTAAGCTAAAATCTTAGTGAGTTGCAAGTTTTTAAAAATAGAAACTCGTAAAACATGCTCCCAAAAAATGTGTAAATATGTGTCGATAATGAAATAACAATTAAAACTTCGTCATCACATAATACAATAAATCACTAGTCAAGCCAACAAACGTGTACCCAATCCAATCATGGCAAGGTGCCTAAATATACAGCCAAAAATAGCTCTCATATGACCAAGGAATCATGTGGTCAAACCTAGCTCACGCATATTTAGTACCCATCATGAGAGCAACATCCATCCAATTCGATCATGGTAAAATACTAAATACACGACCGAGAATAACTCACACACGATCTATATCCACAAGAAAAACATGCGGCCAAACTAAGCTCACACATACTTAGCACCTACCGCAGTAACAACCTCCATCCAATCCCACCATGATAGTGTACTAAATACACGACCGAAGATAGCTCACACGTGATCCATATTCACAAAGAAACACGCGGCCAAACTAAGCTCATGCATACTTAGCACCTACCACAATAACAACCTCCATCCAATCTAACCATGATAGCATACTAAATACACAGCTGAGAATAGCTCACATGTGGTCCATATCCACAAGGAAACACGCGGCCAAACTGAGCTCACGCATACTTAGCATCTACCACAGTAACAACCTACATATTTGCTCCTATGTGTATATAAAGCCACTCATCATGGGTTAAGTTAGGCCCGTAGCCAAATCACAATCTTCCATCCATCTCCTCACCTAAGCTCAGGTTCTCGAATCTTCAGTCACGACCTTTTTTAGCCTTGAAACTCCCTAACAACCATAGGTTACGCTACGAAAACACATTCACAGCCTTTAGGGAAATCACCAACATTATTTCATAAACATCACATGTTTAAAGTTTAAAACCAAACATGTTTAAAAACACACTTTCAAATCATTTTAAATCCTTAGCCATCAACACATACTTTTATAATCACATTTTATTCAAATCATCCAAATTTAATAACAGATCAAGGAGTATTGCTTTGAACCAGTTGTCATCTAAAATCATGAATAATAAGCTTGGGTTCAACCACATTTTCAAAATATAAGTTTTCATGGAAAACTGAAAAATCTTATTTAAAAACATTCCTAACACATAGATCATAAAACAATTATGCTAAAAAATTTCATACTAAAACAATCATACTAGATTTATAATGAAAATACTTAAAAATAAGCCACTCATAGTCAATAACTCGATCCCTTGGAATTATACACTTCCCCACTTCAATTTGGCCTAAAACAAATGTTAATGTCACATCATTGTCTTCACACGACACGAGGCTACAACTATTTGCAAAATACTTCATAAGGTCACCTAAATCTATTTTATGCTTCTAAGGTCCTTGAATTTTCAATGCGCCTAGGATTAGACTAAAATTTTCACATATAAACCTTTGGACTCGAAATTTAGATACTTAATTAACCCCATGAGCATCCAACTTAGTTCACAATTCAACAAGTCTTTTATGTAGATACACTTTTACCTCCATTATCGATGATGCTTGGGATTTATACCCAATATATTACCATGAATCAAACAACTCAAACACTTCCTAAGATCACCCAAATCATTTTATGTTTCAGACTAACTCCAAGTTAATGAAAAGCTCATTTTTTCAACCTCTAACATTCAACTTTAGAACCCAAGTATCATGGATAATTTAATTTTTAACGCTTAAACTTAGTGGGCCTTCAAGAACTCTAAGAAAAACTCAATAAAGTTACTCTAAACCTTACCAAGAACTTCACAAAGTACTCTTAAGTTCAAATGGCAACATCCTAACTACCTTTTAAGTTTGAAATCAAGCATCACCACCATAGTTTACTCAATACTACCACTAAGATTAGATGGGTACTCAAGGTCGACTCCAAAAAGCTTAGAATCTTAACCAAGTGGTGCCAAAATGCCTAAATTCAAGCTTTCAAATAGTTGTACAATGACTCAAACTCTTTTAAAACTTGAATCTAGCATTGAAAAGTAATGGGTAATGTTAAACTCAAGTTTAAACTTAATGGGAATAAAAAACACCTAAAAAGACAACCCCGAACAATCTTACTTTAAGAATTGGATTTGAATGAAGAATGAAGACAAACATTGGTTGACTTGATCTCCGACGAGCTACGACACACGACGACTATAGGGGAAGCTTCAAAGAGGCAACTCGTAGCTGATGCAAAAGGCAGCATTTCCAGATCTAGTATAGTATGAGTTGGAAGACGGAGACACAGTGGCAATGGCGGTGTTCACAGTGTCAAATATTGGGTTCCTTCATCAGTGAGTGGGTCGTTGTCCGATGTCAGAAGAGGGTTATTGGTGATGGCGTGAAGGAGAGGGAGAGAGGGGTTTCAGGCATGAGATGTTTCGGGAGAGAGGGGGGGTTATGAGTTTCGAGTGGAGAAGAAGAAACATTTCTCTTTTTTTATTTTTAAACTCACAAGAAGGAAAGAAGAAAAAGATAATGGATAATAATAGTGGAAAATGACCAGAATGCCCCCAACTTAATATTAAACTTCTTTGTCATTTTCTAAGTTTCTCCATCTTTTCAACACTTAATTTCCAAGTCTTGTTCCAAATTCCTTATTACAACAATTCAACCCTAAAGAATTAATAATTAGATTTAAACTTGTTTTTCAAACTTAGAAAATATTAAATAAATAAAAGAAGAATGGAAAGAGAGCTTACAAGTTACTACCTCATTTTTAAGAATTTTATCCTCGAAATTGAGAAAAGTTATGGGTATCGAGCATTCATTGTCTGCTAAGTCTCCCACGTTTCTTCTTTAGTAGTATGGTTCTTCCAAAGAACTTTAACTAACGGTATGACCTTTTTCCTTAGCACTTTCTCTTTCTTGTTAGGAATTTGTATTGGTTCCTCTTCATAAAACAAATTCTCTTTTAAATGAACTGATATTTTGACCTAGCAGAGGTATAGTCTCGGGAGTAGAACGGTATTTTGATCCAGCTGAGGCTACAAACAACTTGTGAAGGATTAAATTACTGATCATGGTTATATCAGATGGACAAAAATATATCTATAGTTAGAGGAGTGCAACTACGAAACTTTAGTGGAATAACCCATTAGTTAACGAATGTTGATTAGCTCAGCCTAAAAGAGTTTAGCCAGTTAATCTTGGATCGTTGGAGCCCATGATCTATAGGTCCATTAGGTTCCTCCGCTAGGTCATATGGAATTAACTTTGAATAATATGTTGAAATAATTCGAATTATGTAAAGAGAGAGAAACCAACAAATATATGTGATATACCCGTCGATTATCAGTTTGATATATAGCTTTATGTTTAAATATGATTTAAATATTAAAATTATGAATGTAGACTCATATTCAAAAGCTCGAAAATGATGAAAATGGTTAAAGTTGAAATATTCAAAATGTTGATTTTTGATTTTGAAAGTCAAACTTTGACCGGCTTTTATATTCAAATGTGCTTTTAATTTGAAAAAATGAATGCAGATTCATGCTCGATAGATTGAAATTAGTCAAGACAGATAAAATGGTAAAAAGTCAAAATGTTGACTTTGATTTTGACTTGAATGACCAAATTACCATATTGCCTTTGGACTAAAGTTAGTGGAAAAATTCAACTTGTTGAATAATTCCACTAAAACTTAATGGGATAAGTGATTACACGAGATACAAACATCTAGCTCACTAAGTTTCAGTAATGGTTAGTGGAATGTTAGATGTTGAGATTTGGTGTACTAATTACATGCATTTTTTTATGTAATTAAGTTATTTAAAGACTTTTTTCAAAATTTGAAAGGCTTTTGAAAATTTTGGTAAATTTTATTATTTACAAATTTATACCAAATTCTTAATTTTCTCCCTATCTCAACCCTAAAATTCTACCTTCAATTTCCATATCTTTAATTCTCTATCTCCTTCACTTATTTGGTCCCACAATCGATTCTAAGTCTGAAGGATAGCGGGTCAACACTAGTGATGGTCTCCTGTTTGAGTTCGTAAGGAGGAGATATCAAGGAACGGGAAGCTACAAAGGTATGAGTTTTCTTTTAACTCTAATTTCATTTAATTATGGTAGTTTCGGTGCAGGTTAATCTCTAATTACTTTAGATGCAATTAGAGTAGAATTGATCCTCACATATCTCATTTTCTATCAGATCATTAGTTTACTAACAAAAAAATGACATGGCATGTTGTGTTGGCACATTTTAAGCGAGGTAATATTTTTAGTAATATTTTTATTACTTTTTTGTTGAGGTGAAATTTTCTTTTTCTTTTTTTCTTTTCTTCTCTCTTTTCATTTCTCACCTTCTTCCTCCTTTCTCCCTACCTCTATTTCTCTAAAATAGGTTTTTCACAAAAAGCTCCATATAAGTCTAAATACAATCTAGCTCTATGAACAAACTGAAAAAAGAAATCGAACTTGGAGACAAATTGCACAAATTGTGCTACCTTTTTTACGTTGCATCGTCTATGAATACAATCTTTTATGCGCAAAAGTAAACAAACAAAAAACAAAACCCATGAACAAAAAACGAAATCAAAGGAGTAGAAAAAGAAGAATTTGTGTTTTACCTTAATGGTACCTGAATAAGAACAGGGGCTTTCGAATTCTTCTTCGAGGCATAAAACATCGTAGGACATTGACATTACAATTAAACCATAGACAAACACTTCCCCCACCTTCTTCTTTTCGTATTAATTTTTGTTATTTTTTGTTTTAAAAAACTACTATTTTATTTAAAAAAAAAAAACTCTCTAACTATGCTCAATTTGAATTTCTTTCCTTCATTCCCTTAGTTTTCTAAAATCTTTGGTCGTGGGTTATTATGAAGATACACAAACTCAAGGTAAACTCTCTCTCTAGACATTTTAGTCTATTGTGTTCGATCTAGAAATTTTCATTTTATTTCTTTCTTGAAATAAGTTTCTATTCTATTTTTTTCTTCATTTTCTTCCCCAAACAGATCTCACTTCCAATTTTTTGAGGTTGCTGAGAGGGATAAAAGGTGAGGGAGAAGGAGAAAGGAGAGTCAATAACCAAAATATTGTGGGAATTTTCTTTATCGTATTTCATATTCAATATGATAGACCTTTTGTCTATATTCATATTAAAGGAATAATTTTTTATTAGAGCAAAAAAAATAAGAAGAAGAAGTAAATAGGGTTACATATGGCAAAATTCTATAGGTCCATAATCTTCCAAAATAACATAAAAAATAACAAATAAAAGATTATGGAATTCTTCCTACTTGGTCATTTGTTCTGATGAATTGGTACACATGGGATTGTTGACTTGGTAGTTCTTGGTCTATATTTCTTTCTTAACATCCCCCCACAATCGAGGAGAAAAATGAAAAGACGTTGAGTTTGATACAAAGATGACTAAATTTAGTATGAGACAATGATTTCATTAGGCAATCAACAATTTTATCAATAGAGGAAACATACCTAATTTCAAATTGGTCACTGAGTGCCTTATCTCAAACAAAGTGTATGTTGATCTCAATATGTTTGGTTCGGGCATGATGGACGAGATTTGATGCAAGGGCACTAGTACTAATATTGTCACACCATATAATAGGTGTACGAGACCGAGAAATACCCAACTCACCCAGTAGTTGTTGGACCCAGGTAATATCAACAGAAGTAAGAGACAGTGCATGGTATTCAGGCTCAATACTTGAGCGAGTGACAACGTGTTGTTTCTTTGATGACCATGACACAAGATTGTTTCCCACAAATACACAGTAAGTAGAAATAAACCTTCTATCTCTATGTTGAATGCCTAATCTGCATCGGAGTAGGCTACAATATTAAAATTAAAACCAGGTTGAATATGAATACCATAATGCTTGGTGTCGTTGAGATACCACAATACTCGTTTAATTTTCTGCCAAATAAGTGTCAGTAGGAGCACGAAAAAACTAACTTAAATGATTGACAATATAGGCAATATTCAAGCGTGTGTGAGAAAGGTAAAGGAGAGCCCCAACCGTGCTTCGATAAAGAGAGGAATTGTGCATTGAGGATCCATCAGATATAGACAATTGTTTTCCTACAACACATATAGAGGGGACAAGCTTCAGATTATGTAATTCAAGTTTAAATAATAAGTCATCTACATATTTGGACTGATTTAGTAAAACTACATAATCTAGATTATGCAGTTGAATACCCAAAAAATAGCTCAAGTGTCCTAAGTCTTTTGGAGCAAACGAAGCATCAAGACACGTATAAGATTAGAGATCATACCAATGTTATTTTCAGTGATTATAACATCGTCGTCAACATACAAAAGAAGGAAGAACAATGGAGTTGTATCTTTATCAAAGTGTCATTCCAAGCTCCAGGAGCTTGTTTAAGACCACAAATGGCTTTCCTTAATTTACAAACATAATTAGGATATTGCAACAACAAACCTAGATGGTCGTGACATATAAACTTTCTCCATGAGTGCTCCATTTAGAAAAGCGTCGTTGAAGTCAAGTTGACGAGAACCCAACGATTTGATTTTGCCAAGCTTAAGATTACCTGAATCATTGAAGACTTTACGACCAGATTTAAGATTATCCAAATCATTGAAGACTTTACGATCATACCAACGTGAGGTGAGAGGCATGTTCAGTGAGGGAGATGGAAGATTAGGTATAATTGGGGATGGGCTGTAGGAGATTAGATTGTGGGCCAAAGGTGGAGACAAGGTTGAGCCTGTTTCAGAATTGGAGGAAAGTTATGCGGTTGGGTAATTAGAGGTGGGGTCGAATGGGGAAAGTGAGGGATGGTGGTAATGAGATGGATTATTGGATGAACTAGGTATAGGCCATATTGTTGGTTTCGAGAGGGATTATTAGATGAATTAATTTTTGGGTATGGTAAAATGCTTACCGGTAGAAATAAAATAGCTGAAGATGCTGTATGAGCCATGGATGGAGGGGAGAATTGTTAAGCAAATGGAAATTCTTCTTCGTTGAACTGCACATCTTGAGACATATACAACCGATCGGTAAAACTCAAACATTTGTACGTTTGTGATTCAAGCTTGGACCTAAGTAAACACATTTTTCTAAATGAAAATTAAACTTATTAGTTTGATAAGATCTTGCGTAAACAGTGAAAACAGGTACAACCAAATTTACATAATGATGTGATATCAAGCTACCTATTGAGTAATACTTCCATAGGAGATTTATCATTAAGAACACAGGATGTAAGACTGTTGATTAACTGAGATGCTTTTGAGAAGACTTCCCACCAAAATTTGAGTGGTAAACTAGCTAGAGCCATAAGTGTTAAGCCCATTTCAACTACATGGCGATGTTTTCGATTTAACAAGCCCATTTTGTTTTAACGTGTGAGGATAAGACATTTGAGTTAATATACCTTTTTGCCCACACAGATAATGAATTCTGTACTCACCACCATTATCTGACTATATAACTTTGATGTTATAGTTATACTGATTTTTAATCATATTCAGAAAATTTTCAAAAGTTGCAGTTGTGTCACTTTTAAATCTAAGAGGATATATCCAGACATATCGATTAAAATCATCAAGAAACAACACATAATAGCGAAAGTCATCAATAGACATGATCGAAGCTGGCCTCATACATCGGTGTGGATTTAGTCGAATGGTTTAGTGACACAAGATTTAGACAAAGAGAATGGAAGAGAATAACTCTTACCCAATTGACATGATTGGCAAAATTCTATTGATTCATTTTTTAAAATTACATTACATCTTCTAGTGATCAAATAAAAACTTTTCATGATGGATGATCCTAACATCGATGCCATATGTTCTTAGAGACAATACTATTAATAGAAATATTTGCTAGAAATAGGGATGATTGGTTCACTTTATTTATGTTCACAACACCCTTTAAGTCATTGGTATTAATCTTTCCTTCAGCAGTAGGTTTCACTATGGCTTCTTCTTTCCTCAGCAGTAGGTTTCACTATGGCTTCTTCCAGATGATATAAGTTATCTCTAAGCATTCCCTTCAAAATTGTTTGTCACATACCCTTGTCATTTATAAGACAATATTCACCATGACATTCAACAAAAATATGGTTATCTTTTGCAAGTTTAGACACACTAACTAAATTTTTGGCAACGACAGGAACATATAGAACATTATAAAGAGATAACATATAATTTCCATTTGTGCGATTCAAATGACCTACGGATGCAATCTTTAGTTTATCACCATTAGCTACTGTAATTTGTTTCTTACCTCCATATTCAATAAAATTGGCAAGATTGGTGAAGTCAACAGTAACGTGATTTATGGCTTTATTATCAGTATACTAGTTGGTGTCAACACTCTTTTCTCCAATAGAAGTAAACAAATTGCCATGATATGAAGTTACAAAAGCCGTGAGTGATTTGCCATTGTTGTTCCTAAAATTGTTGTTGTTTATCCCTTTGTTTGGATTATTCCCATTATTAGGAACAAGCTTCTTGTTGAACCTATTGTAGCAAACATCAACGGTGTGCCTTATTTTCCCACAAACTTGGCAAGTTGAAAATTTTCTTCCTCAGCCTCAGCCTCATCCTCCTGATTGTCCAGCACTGTTACCATGATTTCCAGTTGAACTTCTAGCATTTTTTCATAAAAGAGCAATTCTAATTGCATTTGCAACCTTGACAACTCTAGTTTTCCTTGGAGTGTTGCTACAACTGCATTATATTCTTCATCCTGTCCAAGTAAGACTTATGATATCAATGCCCTTATCGGAATAAGGTTGTCGATCTGACCTAGGTTGTCGAAGTACAATTTCATTAGTTGTAAATATTAAGTCATAGAGTTGTTACCTTTTCGAGTTTGTTGAAAGGTTTGACGAAGATAGTCTTCTTTTTTCTCTCGATTGAATACTAAAGAGTTCTTGGATTGCATCCTACAGATCTTCGAAGTGCTCAAATCTCATCAGTTGGGTGGCTATTTCTAGTGTCATGGAGTTATAAATCCACCCAAGAAGCAGTTGATTGACAACTAACTAGGCTTCAAAGGTAAGGTTAACGACTTGCTCAGTTCGAGTATTTGTGGAGCTGTTATCCATGGTTTGGGAGCTTATTGTCTCGACAGTTGGTTGTGTTGTGGGGTGGTGACAATAGGTTGAGTAACGTACATCAGATGGCATGGTAAGTGTCTCAGCATATATCCTTCAATTTGGTATCTTCTCAAAATTGAAAGGGCAAGATGTTTCCAGAGCAAGAAGTTGCTTCGATCCAACTTGGTGGTTGTAACCTAATGGAGTAGTTGATTGAGAGATGGGCTGGTAAAGTTAAGGTTCCCAAGGTTTCCATTGGCGTTAGCCATCACGCTTTGATACCAAGTCAAAAACAAAACTATTGTGGGAAATTTCTGTATTGTATTACAAGAACTCTTTTCAATTAGGAAAAAACAAATAATAAGAAGACATAAATAGGGTTACACAGGCAAAATTCTAGAGGTCCATAATTTGCCAAAATAACAACAAAAAATAACAAATAGAGGATTTTGAAAGTCTTCCTATGTGATGATTTGTTCTGAAGAATTAGTACACATGAGATTGCTTACTTGGTTGTTCTTAGTCTTTGTTTCTTCATTAACAAGGAGAAAGAGAGAGTGAAAGGAAAACATACGAAACAATATAAAAACCCACCTAACTAATAGAATTATATAAAATTAATAATGATTATTACCTTAATTAAAATTTTCCATGTCAGTTTTCGGTTAGTCAACTAAAGGTAAAATGGGTGAAATTAATATTTAAAAACAGTTTCTAAACTTCAAGGGTTGAAGTGTTCATTTTGAAATTTTAGGGACCAAATAGACATTAAAATCAAACTTCAGGAATCAAAATTGCATTTTGCTTGATAGAAACTATCCGAGAGATGAGTGGAGAGAGAGTATTAAAGTAGCTAGCGAGATTGAGATTGAGTTTTGGTTTTGTGAGTGGTAAGGGAGTTGTAGAGGAGGTTGAGATTCGATGATGAAGAGTGTAGGGATCGGGGGAGAAATTCTAGGAAGCTAAATAGGGGTAAAGGAGGAATGAATGAGGGTTTGAAGGGGCATTTGAAGGGCTTGATGATATAACATTGGAGGGAGAGGTGAGAGATTATGTGGAGGAGGAGAAAAGATTTTCATAGCAAAGGGATATATGGTAGAAAGAAGGGTTTTTTCTTTTTTGATAAAAAGAGAGCAAAAGAATATAAATGTTTGCTAAATGAAAATTTTGAGTAAGTAAATATTTATTATTATTTTATTCTAAACATGCATTACCAACATTGCTTACATAACAATGTGGAAGTCTCCTTTATAAACTCATATATTTATTCATGGGTTTAGGCCCCAAGAACACCCAAGTTTTGGAAGGGTGAAGAGATAAACTAAAGTAGGTTTGTCAATATCTCCACACATGTGCGTGCTGCCGTCGTGCATGACGAGCCAAGGAGAGGAATAATAATATATTATATTTTTGTTAAAAACTATCTTTAATTTTCAAAACCGTTCTTTATGTTATAAATGTTTTTGTAAATTAAATCTTCAAAATTTTTCTTTTCTCATTAATATTATAACCGTTGGAGTCTCTCTCCCCACTCACCATATATTTAGGTCTCATTCTTCTCTTCAAAGTATCATAAAAATACACAACGATTCCGTTCTCTCCCAAAATTCTTTTTTAGTATACCGAACATTAGAGTGTCTATATGAGTGTTCAGAATTTCGATTAGTTCCAGTGCAAAACTAATCTAAGGATTAAACTATTTTATCCTAGGGACGACAGGGCAACATAAATCTGTTTGCACAAAAGAGTAGAGCATCAAAAAGTCTTAAAGAAAGCGAGATCTGCGACTCAAACGTTTTCTAACCTATTTCTGTTTTGCAGTAGGTGATTTGACCAAGTACGTGAGTTAACCAAAGAAAGCGTTTTGTTCAGACGATATACAAATATACTACACGAGATACAAGGTGAGATATAATACACTACACGTTCTGTCTAGACATTCAGTTTAAATGTTAAGGCTTCTCAACACACCTTCTAGGCAAATTGCAACAACAATGTTTAATTAAATGGCATCACTCCTTCACTAAGATTCATGGAATTTTGAAAAGGAGGATTTGATATACCAAGATTTACAACTCGTTGCTGCCCTCTTCACCCTCACAAAATTCCCATGGGAGAATGACCTTATTCTATTTACACCCACCTACCCTCTTCTTATTTCTTAGTGCGAGTGTGAGTGTTGATTAAAATAAATAATAACAATAATATAATAGCCTTCAAACCTCTAACAAAACTAGAGCAATTTAACTAAAATCTTGTAGTATATTAGTGTATTTATTCTTTCCTTATAGGATGTATTATTTTGGGTATATGTACACCTTGTATTATTGGAAATACATCAATAAAATATACAATTATTCACATGGTATCAGAGCTAGGTTAAAATTTAACCTAGCTGCCGCCCCTAATCTTAATCAATTTTTGTACCAGCCAACGACGAGATCTCTCTCCTTCTTGTTGATGAAGCCCTGTTCCAATCTCAATTTTGTCCTATCCCTGTGTTTGCTGTAATATCTCTCTGAAAATCACCGGAAAAGAAGGGATCCACCTTTCTCCGTTCAGCTTCCGTCATATCTGCCTGCCGCTTTTCATCGACAAAGACGAACGCTTTGTCTTCCTCGCGCATCTCCGATCTGCCACTTCTCATTGACAAAGACGACTATTTTGTCTTCCTCGCGCATCTTTGATCTGTCTTCCTCGAGCATCGTAGCCTCTCATTGAAGACGAGATCCATCTTTCTCCGTTCAACTTCCGCTGGATCTGCCATATCCCTGTGCTTACCGCCGCTTCTCAGACCATTCGCACGACCATCTCCAAAATTCCAACCGATTCACACATTTCACGAAATTTATTCCAATCGTTCAGATCCCATCTCTGTTCACACGTTCAGAACTAATCTCATCTTAACCAGTCTGTCGTTTTTAGTCGCGGGTCTTCCAGAATTGTTTCTATTAATTTTGAGTTTTATTGTGTGATTTGCATATCCTCAATTACTGTCGTGTGTGGTCTCTATTTCTGATTTGTTACTGTGTTTAGATGGAGAGAAATGATATTGCTCGTCCCATTAGCACCATTCTTGATGGAACAAACTACATTACTTGGGCCCACCAAATGAGGAGTTTTTTGATCGGTCAAAAGTTATGGCGTATTGTTACTAGAGATGTCACCAAACCGGTCAAACCTACTCCACCAACGAAAAATATTAAGGACACCATTGAGAATATTGATACAAACCCATCTGATGTCACCGCTCAAAAGACCACTATAGACAACGACAAGTATATTGAAAGACTTAAAGACTGGGATAGTAAAAATCATCAAATTATCACTTGGTTGGGTAACACTTCTATTCCAGCAATCCATACTCAATTTGATGCATTTGATACTGCAAAAGAACTCTGGGATTTTTTGTCTACACGGTTTCAGTCTATTGGACTTGCTCACTATTACCAATTACACTCTCGCTTTGTTAGTCTAAACCAGGAGGGAGGACAATCTGTAAATGAGTATCTTGCCACTCTTCAACCAATTTGGACTCAGTTAGACCAAGCAAAAATCAGTCTTGACCATATTCGATTTATCAAAGTTCTTATGGGTCTTCGCCTAGAGTATGAATCAGTTCGTGCTGCGCTGTTACATCGCAATCCTCTACCAAGTCTCAACGCTGCCATATAGGAAATTTTATTTGAGGAAAAACGGTTTGGCATTGTCTCCTCTCTGCCCTCCGATGTCGCTCTTGCAACCACTCATTCTCAACATGCTAATGAGTCCACTTTCTGCAAAAATTGTAAACTTCATGGTCATAAGTTTACTAATTGTCCTACCATTGAGTGCAGGTATTGTCACAAGCG
>JBBPDI010073850.1:0-15771 GCA_037974545.1 Cucumis variabilis | reverse complement strand
TTGACAGAATCTTCCTCCCCAGCATCCCGGACCTCATGAACCGAAATCGTAGCAAAGCGGCAATCAGCAACCCTGCTACTTTGTTTTCTTAGCGTATTGCTAAATTTAGCAGAAGCAGTAATGGCTCTCTTCCTAAGAGATTTACAGCGAGTTCGGCGTCTGTCATCTTCAGAGGATTCAGGTTCAAAATCCCTGGGCCTCTCATCATCCTCAAATTCTCCTGAAACACAAAAGAAACAAGAGGATCAAGCAATGAGAAGCAGAAATGGAAATATAGCAAGAAAACGAATGATTCGAATCGGATCGGAAAGTGTACCCGGCATTGTGATGGATGAAAGCGTAAAGGAATCCAGAAACCAGGAGAATTGAAGGAGATGGAAACAAGGGAGAGATGATAGAAAGGAAATCGTGAAAGAAAAAGGTAAAAAGGGAAATTGTATTGAGGAGCGCCGTTGATGGTCCGTCGTCTCCGATGGATGGCTCTGTATTTGACTACTTTTGGGTTTGTAATTTGACTGCTCAACTCCTACTCCTTTTCTGTTTCTGATTCCTTTTTCTTCACACCACTTACCCCTTATAAAGGAATCTATTCACATCATCATAATTCCTCTCAATCAATTCTTTCTCTAAACACGTTCGGTGAGGGAATCGAATCACGGATTTCTGACTTTGAAGTTGTAAGAGTTGTGAATATTAATTTCTAGCTTAGGTAACACCATATTATCATCTTTCAATGCCTTTAATCTCAATTGTCTAATAGAATAGATTCGATATGCTTACTATAATGTCCTCAAGATGCTTTATTCAATTTAGTCTCATTTAATTCTTTATTCTTTTGTTTTTGCAAGCAAATGTAATAAGAACCGTAAACACTATATTTGAATACCTCATAAATTTTAATCTAGGTTTAGATTTTATATTACTTTAAATTACACCATCTTAATTACTATATAGTTAAGATTTAAATAAAATACATTTTATATTATTGTTCAAATATAACTACTTTTTGGGTAGAAAAATATAACTAATTCAAAAATAAAATCGTATTTCTTATATTTTGAAATGTGCATATTGCCAAAATTATTATAGTTAAAATGTTGTCAATTTCGAGATCCAATCTCCACTCGCATAAGAAAAAAGATATATCATACCTATTTTTTCTTAATGTCAATACTTTTCACACAAGGAATAATTTATTGTCTCAACTAGAATGAACGGCGATTTTAAAATTGTCATTTTGAAAAATAGTAAAATCAAAAAATAATAAAGATTTGGAAAGGATATTTTTAAAACTAACAAAATAAATTAAAATATTTACAAGTTATAGCAAAATTTTAAATTATATAGTGATAGAATACTATCACTATAGAATATCATCACTATAGAACACCAATGACTATCAGTGATAGAATTGTTATAGGTTGTAAATATTTTATAAAATTTGTTATTTTTGAAATATTCCCAATTTGGAAACACCATTAATACTCTTACAATTACACCCTACTTTCCAACTTAAAATTTAAAAAGATTACACTTTCATAACATTTTCTTCTTCCAATTTCAACGACCCTTTCTTATTAATTTTAGAAAATAATTGATTTCATATTTTTCTTTCGTCTTCCTCTTTTTTTGTATACCTCCTGTTTTTCTTTTTCCTTGTTCCATTTTCTGTCTAAATAAAATGGACATAGAATAACACGAGGGATCTAAGGAGGAGGATAACCCATCAACTCTATGAGTTTGGATCATCATTGGCATGGGCATTGAGCAGCAGAGACAATCCATCCGACAACTCGGTAGAGACAATCCATCCAAAACATGTGTCATAATCAGAATTGGTCAATTTATACTTCAATTTTAATTTAGGACAAGTGTCAATTATTTTAATTTGTCTCAAATTTAATTATTTGTACTTTTCATCATTAATTTAGTAAATGATGTGACAATTTTCAACAATTATGTAAACATGAACAAAAATAGATATCCTATAATTAAAATTTAAATAAGATCAACTTAAAAGGTAAATTTAGAACAAAAGAATCTGGAAAATTTAAAATGATCCTGAAATATATGGTTGAGGTGTCACTGTTTCTTATAATTTGATGCAATAACAAGTCCCCATAGAGAGAGGGGAAAAAAAAAAGAGAAAAAATAGTATTTCAAAAATTATAATTGGAATTTTAAAAAAAAAATAATACCATGGTTTGAATAGTATTTTTAAACAATTTAGGAAGTCTAAACTCACTAAACCTTACTAGAAACAAAGGTTGAACTTAATGTGCTTAACTATAAGAACCATTTTGTGTGTTTTGGTTTCTTTGTTTGTGTTTGTATCTTTGCAAATCTTTATCATTTTCTCAATATTTCTAAAGTAAAATATTGCAATTCTTAGTCACATTTTAAAAATAAAAACAATTCTTTTAACTTTCAAAATTTGACTTGAATTTTGCAATAACACTCTTAGATAACAAAAACAAAAGAAAACATAGAAAAGTTTAACTTAATTATCAACGTAAATGAACCAAAATACAATGTTAACCAAATAAAAAAGTAAGTACTCTCTAGGTAAATTAACATAGAAGTTTATTTGCCTTAGCTTTTTATTTTGGGTAACTATTTAGCTTTTAGAAATTAGGTCCTAAATACTATTTCTGATTCTTTTATTTATTTATGTTTTTCAAAGTTGGAAGCAAATTTAGAAAACCTAAAAAGTAGTTTTTAATCCTTTATTATTCCAATATTAGTTAAAACTTCTGTTAGGAATATGTTAGAACTAAAGAGGAGCAAAAGTGTGTAAGAGAGTTTAAGAAATTTTTACACATCAACTCAAAAAGCAAAACTAAGAATTAAGATAAACGAGTCGTGTATCAAATCTACAAGAGACTAGCAGCAACGACAAAAGTGTGAAACTTGACCTCTTTAACAATTATAAAACGATGTCTTACTTTTATTTGTTCATGAATTAATTAGAATGTATCTGTTATGTCTTTCGACTTTCAAACTTACATTTATTTGATCCCCAAACTTTAAAAAATGTTTAATATGCTCCTAACATTTATGTCAAATAGATCTTTACATTTAAAATTCAATATTTAATAGTCAATAGGTTTTTAATATATCCTATATAAAAATTCAAAATTTCTATTAATATATCAAACACAAAATTATGGATCTAAGAAACATATAAATATATTTTATTTATTCTATAGACTTCTAAATGAAAAGTTAAAAAACATTTTAGACACAAACAAGAATAATTTAACCTATTTTGCTAATTATCACTCACGCTGATAAAAAAAAATCGAGTGAAACTTATTTTGACTTATACGACTATTTTTGGATCAAATAAATAATAAAGTTAAAAGGCAAACTTTCAATTTCAACCCAGCAAAAATAATAATAAAAAGAAAACATGAGCATAATTGTTGAGGTGCATGGGAAAGAAAAGATGACAAATAAATAAATAAAAGAATAGATACCGTGAAAGGATAAAATTCCAAATTTTGAAATGTTGTTGGCGAAAGGCGAGAGGTGCCGGAATTTAGGGATTTTATTCTAATAAAATTGCCAATTCCCTAATTTTGCAAAATAATGAATAAAGTGGCTTTCAAATTTTCTTTTCTTTCCCAAATAAACTAAATGCATACACCATGCTTTAATTAAGCACGTTGAAATTGTCAATCCAAATTCTAATATATAATTTAATCTATATATTTCATCGACTTTGATAAACTAAAATAAACTAGAATATGTATTCATCCATATTATAATACATGTGCAGTAGTTTATTTTGATTTATCTTAGTCTATTACATATAAATGTGATATTTTGTTACATTTGTAAATATTTTCAAAAAACATTGTTATTTAAAATAATTTGTTTATACATTACATATATGTTGGACTGGTTAAGCCATGAGCACTATTACAAAGCATGGTTTACTTGATTTTTTTAACGGTTAAGTATTTGTTTACTCGATACTTTTTAATACGTCAAATAATTAAATGTCAAGAATAAAGAAGATTTACTTGACAGTTTTTAAGTACAATTATACTTGACAGGTAAAAAGCATCAAGTACTTTGAAGCTTTTTATCCATCAAGTAATCAAGGGTTCAAGAATAAGGGTTTTTTTTATGGTTTTTACGCGTCAAATAAAATTATACTTGACAGTTTATGAGCGTCAAATATATAAGATTTGTTTGACATTTTTTACATGTTAAAACTTGTTTACTCTTGACACGTTTTGCATGTCAAGTTTTTTTTTCAAATAAAAATTATTTATTTTAAAATATTCACATATAGTTTATCCTGCACTTGTTTTGAAGTTCGACAATGACAAACATAAGTAAAGTAAGAGAGTACACAAATGTGCTAAACTACACATTAATTGAACAATTGAATCAACTCAAACTTTTCATCAAATAATTAATTATATTTTAACAAATTGCATATATATATATCAATGAACCATACATATAGTTGGTCATTACATACTTGATTACAACATATATGTGCAACTCAAACTTCAAACAATAGCCTAAACTTTCCATCTATGTGTGGCCTAAAGGTGTACCATATCAAAACTTGTCATTCACCTATATTCGGTATCAACAAAATATCAACAAAACTAGTTCACATATATCCAATATCAATAAAATATCAACAAAACTTGTCTAACTAACCCAAAATATAATCACCATAATCACATGTGAACACCCAAAAAATAAGCAAGCTCCATTTGCACTTCATCCAACTCGAATTGATGAACTCTTTGTATCAATCTGATATGAAACCCAAAAAATTGAAATTAATACCTTGATTACTTGAATTGTATGAAATAATCCAAACACAACATACCGAATTTGTAACTACTATGCTTCAATTAGTGATTATATCTCTCATGTATCTCATCACATGGTACCTACATTCAATTACTCCAACTTGCAAAATGACACTGTAAATACATAAATTACCAAAATACTTAATGGTGCAAAAAAACCCATGTAGCTACTAAGAATTTGAATTTGTGATCATGTCATTTTTGTAATATACAATAGAAAAAAAAACATCTTACCAATTTTACAATTTTGGATGACTCACACAAATTATTTAATTGATCATCTTGAACCACTTTCTTGTCAATCGAGCTACCATGTGCGTAGAGCAAAGACAAAAGAATTGTACAAACATAAGTAAAAGAAGAAGTCAAGGACAATGGCTTCTCATCATCATTCAGAAAATCAAACTTCCCCATCCATCTTACTTCTTCTCTTCAAAAAGAAAAAGATAAACAATAACAAAAAGAAACTAATTAATACACGACTTTCCCTTCTTAGAATAGAAAATTTAGCGCGCAATTTCCATTGCAGACAGTTCGGTAAGCCGATCTTTACAATCAAAACTTAGAGCTTTCCATCGATTAATATAGTTGATGACTGACTCTCCCTTTCATTGTCTCGTATTTGTAAGCTCCATCATGTTTACGGTGCGTCTGGTGCTATAAAAGCAATTTAGGAACTCTTTTTCTAGTTGTTCTCAACTATCAATTGTTGGGATTTATGTCCTAAAACTCGTAGATTGTAAATATAATCCATTGACCATTATTATTAAAGTGTTATTATTATAATTTCAATAAATGTTATTTATTATATTAGTAGTTTTGTCTTAATAACCCAAATCCAATAAACTAACATCCTAGGTTGTTTGATAAGTCTTGAATAGTATGTAGAGATATACATGGATCAATGTTTGAGATCAACTTAAAGGGTTTATAGTATAGGGATAAGGTTGGGTACCTTATCCTAGTAACACTATGGATACGACTCACTTTATATTTGATACAAATACAATGATCCAACATGTTCGTGTAGTTGACATGTGAGTGAAGGTATCCTATACAATGAGTTTTTATAAGACCGAAGTGTGAAATAGTAACTGTTAGATATAACTCTGTTAACTAGTTAGGTTTCTATTTCATTAGGATGACCTAGATAATTTAGTCTTAATCCTAAATGTATTATGAATTTCTGTTTGCGAGGGATTGTCATTTGATTTGTACACGTGAGAGTGGCCAAATTGCCAACACTTAAGTTTTTCGAAGATTGAGTATGGCCATGAAAGAAGAAGAAAACTAATGTCCAACGTCTACTTCCACTCGAACTTCAACTTTCAAAATGCTAAGTATCTCCACATCGAAGAAAGATCAACCTTCAACATTTGTTTTTTATCAACTAAAGATGACAAACGATCAACATGAAAAAGAGATGAAAACTTTGAAGGTAAAATCACTTCATAAAGAAAACAATGATGAGAAGATTCTTAGTCGTGTCCCATCACGCATGAAGAGGAAGTTATTTGTTGACATAAACACAGAATGTCCTTTGATCGTGAAGCCAAGACTTATTATATTAACTAATTCTACAAATGAAGAAGGTGAATAAATTTTTTATGAAAATATAAGTTGTTAAATGTGCAAAGCTTCTTATCGCAAGAGCTTAAATTGCATGATGATTCTATTCCACAAGAGCTTAAAAGGTGAATGGCAAAAAAAAAAAAAACTTAGTTGAACTACGTTATGACTTGATCCTTATGTTATAAAAAGGGTACGTAGGCAGCTTAAAGTTTATTTTAAGTTCAATCGCACGAAAAATAAGAAGATATTATGCTTCATCGTGATAATATAATCTCAGTAGAAAATGGAATTCATGAGCAGTTACAGCAGAATAAGAAAATTTTCATTATCATTTAACAAAAATCTAGCATTTATAAGAATTAGAATGAAAGAAAAATAAAAGAATTGAGGCAAAGGGGCAAAGTCAAAGTAGCGAGCTCTACCTCCCCTTCAATGTGGTGCTGTCGAGATGATCTTCATCTTCTCCCATGTGTTGTAGCCAAAAGGATCATCATCTTCATGTGTTCTCATGTGTTGCAGCTGAAAGATCATCATCTTCATCTTCTCTGTGTTGTAGTTGAAAGGATCATCATTTTCATCTTCTCTCTTGTGTTACAGCTAAGAGGATCATCATCTTCATCTTCTTTATGTTGTAGCTGAGAAGATCATCATCTTATCTTCTCCCATGTGTTTCAGTTGAGAGGATATCATTTTCATCTTCTCTCACATGTTGCAGTCGAGAGGAGCATCATCTTCATCTTCTCTCATGTGTTGCAGTCGAAAGGATCATCATCATCATCTTCTTCATCTTCTCCCATGTGTTTCACCTGAGAGGATCCTTCTCCCATGTGGTGCAGCTAAGATGATCTTCTTCTTTCATGTGTTGCAACTGAGAGGATATTTATCTTCATCTTCTCCATGTGTTACGATTGAGAAGATCATCATCTTTATCTTCAATGTGTTGCAGCTGAGAGAATCATCATCTTCATCTTCAATGTGTTGCAACCGAAAGAATTATCATCTTTATCTTTTTTGTGTTGTAGTCGAAAGGATCATCATTTTCATCTTCTTTCATGTGCTGCAGCCGAGAGGATCATTATCTTCTTCATTTCTCCTATGTGTTGCAGCTGAGAGATCATCATCTTCATCTGCTTCTTTGACGTGTACAACCGTCATCATCTGCATCTTCGACATGTCGCAGCCATCATCATTTGCATCTCTGACATGCGGTCATCATTTACATCTCCGACGTGCAATCGTCATATACATCTCCTACATGCGATTATCATCTGCATCTCTGACGTGCGACCATCATCTACATCTTCGATGTGTGACTATCATCTACATCTTCGATGTGTGACTATCATCTGCATCTTCGACGTGCGGCCATCATCTGCATCTCTGACGTGCGATCTTTATCTGCTTCTTCAACGTATTGCAGTTATCATCATCTACATCTTCAACGTGCCGCAGTCGATAGATCTCCATTTCCATCTTCAATGTGTTGCAACCAAGAG
The DNA here is from genome assembly GCA_037974545.1 of Cucumis variabilis. Lineage (NCBI taxonomy): Eukaryota > Viridiplantae > Streptophyta > Magnoliopsida > Cucurbitales > Cucurbitaceae > Cucumis > Cucumis variabilis. The sequence goes on along the minus strand of JBBPDI010073850.1, from coordinate 7,862 downwards.
GATCATCATCAACATATTCATCTTTAATGTGTTACAGTTGAAGTAATGAACGTCATGATAGAGTTGCATCGTCTATCATGTACAAACCTAAGAAGTTGAAGCCGAAGATGAGTGGGCGCCATGATAGAGTTTTATCGTCTATCATGTACAAACCCAATAAGTTGAAGCCGAAGAAGTAGTGTGAGCCATAATAGAATTGCATCGTCTATCATATACAAACCCAAGAAGCTGAAGCCAAAGATGCAATGAGCGTCATGATAGAGTGCATCGTCTATCATGTACAAATCCAAGAAGCTGAAGAAGCAGTGGGCGTCATGATAGGGTTGTATCGTCTATCATGTACAAATCCATGAAACCAACAAAAAAGTAGGATGTCAAGACCAAGCCAAGATGCTTGCATAGGATCTTCAAGGAATAGCAAAAAGAATCAAAGTGAAAGTGAGTTATGAGTAAGATAAAAAAAAAAGTTGGGAACAAAATGGATAAAAAAAAGAAGTGAAAAAAACAAAAAAAAAAAAGAGAAAAAAAATTAGAAAAGAATGAAAAGAAGAAAAGAAAAAACGAAAAGAAGAAAAAAAAAAAAGAAAAACAAGACAGAAAAAAAGAAAAGGAAAATGAAAAAAAAAAAAAAGAAAAAAGAAAGTAAGTTTAGGAATTTAAGAAAAATATATATATATATTGTTTTTTTTTTTTCTTTTCTTCAACCTCATGTGCACTCTCCTCTCTCCCTCTCTCTTCTCCATCAACGGGCAGTACAAAAAAAAAGTTACCTCTCCCTCTCTACCTGACGACCATTTAAACCAAAAAGAAAAAAGAGAAAGAAAAAAACGTTTGAAGACCGACGACATTTAAACATAATAATGCTAGAAGTGGAACGTTTTTTTATTAAAAAAAAAAACACAGAGATGAGAACTTTTTTTTTTTTTTGGTTAAAATTTGGTGGAATGCCTAAATTTATATAGGAGCCATGAAAATCAAATCTCATACTTTTTCATTAAAATAGGGAATTCTACTCCAAATGGTTGAAAATAGGTCAAGATTTCAACTTTAGTTATTATTAAAAAAAAATTATTGGAGAAAATTTCTCCTCTAACTCATGTTTTTTTTACTGATTCCTCTCACAGATAACTTCCTCTTGGATAACTTTTTATTTGTTAAAAAAACGACAGTCTTTTCAAATTTTAAATTTCAAATCAACCGGTACAACTTTTGCTAAAAGTTCAAATTAGGAGATTATGAAGAAAAAAATCAAAGTTTTGACTTACATATTTGATGAGTTGACAATATTTCAATTTTATCATTTTAAGTCTCAATTCTCCTATTGAATTGTTTTAAATTATTGATTAAAAAAAATCTAATTTCATTCAAAAAATAATTTTTGGCCATAGATAATTATTGAAAAAAAATTGTGAACTAAATTTAAAATTCACCAACCATATAGCATTTTAATCACACTTTTGTCCAAATGCATAGTATGATTAAATTGACATAATTGGAGCCAAATCCAAGAACATATTTTTTGTTTCAACTTACACTTTTTGAGATTCACCTCACCCACCATATAAACGTGCACAAATCTCAAAAAGGAACATTTGTTGAGCAAGAAATTTTGGCCAATTAAATTTCGTCACGTCATCACAGCAAAATTGTGATGATTATAATTTGATTGAATTTGAGTAGTCAAGTTTTTCCATATCCAACCTAATTCAAGCTCTTGATGAAAAATCAGGCCAAACAAGGATAATGGACTTAAGCCCAAGTCCAACAGTTAAATGGGTCCAAGCCCAAGCCCAAACCCAACATTTAATGGGCCCAAGACCAAGCCCACAAGCAAATGGACCCAAGACCAAGTCCAACAAGTAGATAGGCCTAAACCCAACAAGCAAATGGGCCTAAGTCCAAGCCCACCTAAACCTCATGAAATTTGACCTTACCATTCAATTTGAGATGATCTTTGGTTGAAAGAAGAATTGAAGCTTTGAAGTATTGAAACTCTGAAGAATTGAAAATTCAAACTTCTATAAAGCTCTCAAGACGTGCAAGTTCTTATCAACTTCAAGATGATCATCTTCTGAAAGATTGAAAACTTGGAAGATCAAACTTTCCTTGGAATAGAAGACTGAAGCTCAAATAGACTTGCAACTAAAATATCCTAAAGATCGAGTTTTTCTCTAAATTTTTAACATGTATTCGAGAGAAAACATCAAATGACTAAATACTAGAAATTGTATTCACAGTATTAATCAACATACAAAGTTCAATTTTACGAATTATATTTCTTTCGAAATCTCGTGTGAACAACCTCTCCTTGCGATTGATCACGAAGATTTAGTTAATAACCTAACTATATTATATTATAAATTATTGTTAGCTTCAACTGTGAAATCTAGGTAGATTAATATTGGTACTCTTCATATTTTTTCTTAAATATTACCTAAATTATTGAAAATTTTGATTTTCTCTAAAATTTAAAAATCAGAATGCATTTAATATCTATCTAGACAATCAAAGTAGTAAATTTTTATAATTGTGGAAATCATAAATTAGGCTAAAGTTTTGAAAAAATATTTAAAAAATTGGTAAAGACAATCAATTTCGGGAAAATTTTGAAAATATGGAATTTCACCGTGTAAATTTGTGACCCGAATAAAATTAAAAAAAAAAAAAATCAGAATAAAAAGCGTGAGCGGCAGGATTCGAACCTGCGCGGGCAAAGCCCACATGATTTCTAGTCATGCCCGATAACCACTCCGGCACGCCCACGTTGATGATACACAAAAGAAAGTTTAAAATTACAACATATGCCACCAATTTTTCACCAATTTCTCACCAAGTTTAAATCTTGATGAGATGTGGGCATGCTTGAGTGGTTATCGGGCATGACTAGAAATCATGTAGGCTTTGCTCTATCAGGTTCTCGAATCATGCTGCTCACTTTTTTTTTATAATTTTATTTTATCTGGTCCTCTACATTAAAAAAAAGAAAAATAAGTACTATAAAGGAATTTGCTATTCACTATGTAGAAAAACAAAACAAGTACTTCTAATTTATTTCATTTTTAAAAAACAATTATGAGATAAGTTGTAGGTTTTTTTTGGGTTGTTGAAATGCAAAAGAGGTGTATATTACACATTTTTATATGTAGTAAAACATACACTCAATAGTTGTTCAATCTCGTGGAATTGAACTTTGTATATTGAGTTATTTAGTGGATACAGTCTCTAGTATTTACTCATTTGATGCTTTCTCTCGAATACAAATTAAAACTTAGAACTTCTTGGTTTTCGATCTTCAGAAAGTTATGGTTGCAAGTCAATTTGAGCTTCAATATTTTGGAATTCAGATAAAGTTTAATATTCCAAGTCTTTAATTTTTTAGAAGACAGTAATCTTAAGGTTTGATAAGAACTTGCACGTCTTTAGAGCTTTTAAAAGGTTGAATTTTCAATTCTTCATAACTTCAATTCTTCCTTCAACCAAAAATCTTCTAAATGAATGGAAAGGTCTCTATTTATAGAGAATTTTCATGGGCTTTAGGTGGACTTGAGCCCATTTACTTGGTGGGCTTGGATTTAAGCCTATTTGCTTGTTGAGTTTGGACTTGGGTCATTTGCGTGTTGGGCTTGGGCTTTTGTCCATTTGCTTAGTGGGCTTTGACACATTATTTCTTTGGTCCAATTTTTTTCATTAGAGGCTTAAATTGAGTTGGATATGAGAAAACTTGATTACCCAAAACTCAATCAAATTAATATCACAATTTTTGTTGTGATGGCGTCGCAGAATTTAGTTGGTCAAAATTTCTTGCTCAACAAATGCTCATTTTCGAGATTCGTGCACGTGTATGGGTGGGTGGATCTAAAAAACTGTAAGATAAAAACCAAAAAATACAAGTGATTTGTTATTGGATTTGGCTCTAGTTAATATGTCAAATCAATCACACTATACATTTAGACATAAGTTTGATTAAAATGTTATATGAAGTTTGAAATACAACCCATAGTCCATTTTGTAGTGAACTTTGAATTTAATTCAATATTTTTAAATTTAAACCATTTGAAATATGGCTAAAAAATAAATTTGAATGATCTTTTTAAAAATTTAATTGGAGAGTTGGGAAAAAAGAAATTGGTAAATTGCCTTTTCATTTTCTTTTTGCTTCATTTGGAATAGATTTATGATTTGAAAATTTATCCGATGGCTTAAAAAAATGATTTGAGAATTCTTTTTATTTTGTCCTTTGCTTCTAATTTTTTGCAGAGAGAAATTCTCGAAGCTTTGAAGATTTTTCTTTTATTATTATTATAAAAAAAACTTTATTCCATCACACAATTTTGAGGAATAATATATATATATATATATATATATATATATATATATATATATAATCTTTTACTTTTTATAAATTTAATTTCTTTATTTTTCAAGTTGTCCCAAACGTAATTTCATATTAAAAAAAAGAAAGAAAATCGTTTAACCTTCATTCCATTTCTTTAAAAAAAAATATTTGGTGGCATTATTATTATTTATCTATTATTATTTTTTTAAAACATATTAGAAAAAGAAGGAAAATGAGTGGGAAGAGGATCCAATTTCAAGCGAAATCTAAACTTTGTTGGAAATTTAGTGATAATGTATATCAATAGAGAATTCTTGTGCCATGACGAATCACTACCCTGAAAGAAAATTCTGACGACCGTGGTGCTAATCAAAATGTCGGTTGCTTGCTAAGATTAACACAACTTCCTAAATCTAACATGCACTTGCCGACAATAGGAATAGAAACAAATCGTTTACGCTCAGAACAAGGAAAGGAAGTGGAGAACGGAGAGGAGATTTTGAAGTGAGAATTGATGTGTGTTTTTTTTCTGTGATGATAACAAATGAAGAAAGGACTTCATTTTATAGGCGAAGCAAGTCGATGATGGTGAGGCTAAGAACGATTGTCGGAGCCGAAAGGTGGAGAGGAGTCATCGTAATGGACTTCGATCTCTGAATGAATAAAAAGGTAACTAAAGTATAGGTAGTAAAAAATTACCTCTTTTTATGTGCAGCAACGACACGCATGTGGTGACAGGATTATACTATCACCACCAACATAGATTGAAATTCCTTTCAATTACTTAGGTATTTAAACGCAACCACTCTTTTCAAATCTATCAATGTGGGACAAAGCTTAACTTAGCTTAGATCCACAGTCATTTCCTTGACGAAAGAAAACTTATTCTGAGCAAAGATGAGATATTAAGCTTAGATATTAATATCCGAAGATTTGAATTGATGCCTAGTAAAGTAAGGCAACAACCTTGTTAGAGAGAGTGAATTATATCTTGAACTTTCAATAACACTGGTTGAGACCCTTACGACACGTTTTATTCAAAGTTTACATTTTGTTTCTGCAATATAGATTTGTGCCTTTATGACCATGCACAAAGAATTAACCTTGAATTATCATGAAATCTTTAGAAAGAGACCTTTAAACCCTTTTATAGAAGGAGTCCTCACCTTCACAATCACATTATACGCTCCATCAAGTTTGTCAAAACAAACCACTCTAAAAGAGTTATGGAGACTTCATCATTATCCACAGAAATTATGAACCACTCAAATGTTTTAGTAACATCCATACAGTCCATTTAAGGATTGTTACACAATGGGCTATGAACCATCAAGTTTATCATAACAGACCACCTAATAAAAGACTACAGACCATCAAGTCTATCGCAATAGACCACCCAATATCAAGTGATATGGATCTCCGAAGGGTTTTAGACCCATGTTTACTGAGGAATCTAGAAACACTTTCCTTGTTAGTCCTTTGGTTAAAGGATCAACCATGTTCTTCTCAGATCGAACAAACTCTAAGAAAATAGTTCCTTCCTTTAGCAGTTGTTTCACAGCTCCATACCTAAGACGTATATGTCTTATTTTACCATTATAAATACTGTTCTTGACAATACTTATGGCAGCCTATGAATCACAGTGTATGGATACAGGTACAAATGCCCCCCACAATGATACATCTCCTAGTATACTTTTAATCCACTCAGCCTCATGTCCTGTCAACTCTAATTCTATACACTCAGATTCCATAGTGGATCTAGTTATGCAATTCTGTTTTACAGACTTTCAAGATATTGCTCCTCCCTCGAGCAGAAATACATAACAACTAGTAGAGTTTACCTCATCGTTATTTGTAACCCAATTTGGATCATAATATCCTTCTAAAACGACAAGAAATTTACTAAACTGCAAACAGAAATTTATTTGTCAGGATTATGTGTATGTTTACTTAATCTACTGACAACAAATGCAATGTCAGGTCTAGTGTAGTTCATCAAATACATGACAATGTCTATGATCTTTGCATATTCAGGTTTAGATACACTATCTCCTTTGTTTTTCTTAAGATGTTTATTAACATCATAGGGAGTTCTTACTGGAGAAACATCGAAGGAATCAAATTGCTTGAGAATTTTCTCAGTGTAGTGAGATTGACACAAAGATAAACCGTTTTCAATTTTTCTTATTTTAACACCATTCTTATGTCTGCTTCTTCTAGGTCTTTCATTTCAAAGTGTGATGACAGGAACAACTTGGTATCTTTTATCAACTCTACGTTCATTCCAAAGATCAACATGTCATCAGTATATAAGCATATTAATATGCAATTAGCTCCAAACAACTTTGAATAAACACATGTCTAAGAGGAATTTACTTTAAAACCATTGTTTATCAAAGTATCATTGAATTTTTCATACCATTATTTAGGAACTTGCTTAAGACCATGGAGAGATTTTTTAAGTTTACATACTTTGTTTTCTTAGCCTGGAGTTTTAAATCCATCTGGTTATGTCATATAGATTTCTTCATCTAAATCACCATTTAGAAAGATAGTTTTTATATCCATTTGGTGAATTACAAGACTATGTATGGCAACTAGTACAATTAAGGCTTTAATTGTGGTTATCTTAGTTACAAGGGAATATGTGTCAAAGTAACCAATACCTTACTTTTGAGTGTACCCTACCACCACTAGTCTTGCCTTGTATCTTTCTATTGACCCATTTGGTCTTGTTTTTCTTTTGAAGATCCACTTATACTGAATTGATTTACTTTCCTTAGGAAGGTCTACTAATTCCCATGTTTGATTCATGGTTAGTGAATCTAGTTCACTCTTAATTACCTCTTTCTACATATTAGACTCTACAGAGTTCAAGGCCACTTGGTAAGTTTTAGGACCCTCATTTATTAAAAACAAACTCGTGAAATTACAGTCAATTTCTTTCCGCCTTTCCACTATAAAGGTGCTAAGGAAATCCGGTCCAAAACTTTTCTCAGTTATGTCTTTTTCTTCTTATAGGTTCTATGTTATCTTACGTTAGATGCATCAAATTTGGGTGTTTCGCTAACAATTGTGGGGTTTTCTAGATCATGCATACTCTTAAATAAGCAAGGAACATATATTTAAAGGAAATACATGCTCAAAGAATTTCGCATTCCTATATTTATTTATGGTCTTATCATTCAAACACATAAACCTATATGCAACACTACTTTGAGCATAACCGATAAATATACAGTCAAAGGTTTTAAACTCTACTGTGGATTTCTTTAATGCAAGAAATGGTACCTTAGCCAAGCATTCTCAGATGTTCAAGTAGGAGAGATTTGGTGAGTAACCTTTTTAGAGTTTGTAGAGATTTTTATCCAAAATTTTATGGGGAACCCTGTGAAGAACAAAATACACAGACAACACGGCTCCCCTTTATATATTATAAAATAGATAAGAATTTAATAACATGTCATTCATCATTTCGTTAAGAGTTATATTTTTCCGTTCTGCTATGCCATTTTGTTGTGGT
>JBBPDI010073842.1:0-15776 GCA_037974545.1 Cucumis variabilis | reverse complement strand
CCTAAACTAGAGCAACTCAACCTTAAGACCAGCAACTACAAACTTGAACAAACACACAATATAATGACACTAACTTTGGTGTATCTCACAGCCTACGAAGAGTAAGGTTAAGAGTGAAAGGACGACCCAAAACATAAACCAAATATGTATAGTACAACAAACTTATTTTCAAACCAACCCAGAAAGTTTTGAAGACGTGTCTGAGTATCACTTAAACTTTCAGAGCGATCTGAAAATGCTCAAGTGTGAGTTCGTACTTAATAACCTATCAAAAAACACGAGAAAAAGCACTACAAGTGACCTACGATGCCATCCAAGCGTCCAAGAACGTAGGCACAGTTCCAAACTAACCAAAAAGATGTCTAAAAACGCTACAAGGCTTTCAAACCGACCGAACAGTGCTAAAGAACAAGTTGTAACTGTCGCCTACCAAGGTTTTAAAAGCCTGAGAAAAGCACTTCATGACCCAACATGTGAGACAAGTTGCGTAAATGCAACAGGCTTGGTTTCAGACGCACCGAAAAGGCATTTAAGATGACCCAACAGTGCTCAAGTGTGAGTTTGTAACTTATAGCCCACCAAAAAGTATAAGAAGCGTGAAAAAGAGGCACTCCAAGACCAAAAATGATGATAGGGTATGCACCTGAAACAAACTTAGTCTCAAACCAAACCTAAAAAATGTTAAGAACGGGTTTAAGTATTACGTTTCAACACTAAAAGTGACCTAACATGGCTTGAGCATGTGTTCAAAGGTCAGAACCTTCCAAAAAGTTAAAGGATTACGAGACAGAAATGGACTTCGTGGTCCAAAGTAGCGACCAAGTGCTACAAGCTTGGCTCGAAACAAACCTATTAAGTGCTCGAAATGTGTGTGAGCACCACTTGAGCTTTGAAAATGACCTGACGTTGCTTATGAAGTGTAAGTTCGTGACTTACAGCCTACAAAGTGTAAGGTTAAGAGTGAAAGGACGACTCAAAACTGAAACCAAGTATGTAAAGTGCAACAAACTTATTTTCAAACCAACCAAGAAAGTTATGAAGACGTGTCTGAGTATCATGTGAACTTTGAGAGCGACCTGAAAATGATGAAGCGTGCGTTCATAACTTAATAACCTACCAAAAAGCATGAGAAAAACCACTATAAGACCTACGATGCCAGCCAAGAGTGCAAGAGCGATAGGCACAGTTCTAAACCAATGAAAAAGTTATCCAAAAACACTACAAGGCTCTCAAACCGACCGAACAGTGCTCAAGAGCAAGTTGTAACTGTCGTCTACCAAGGTTTTAAAAGCGTGAGAAAAACACTTCATGACCCAACATGTGAGCCAAGTTGTGTAAGTGCAACAAGCTTGATTTCAAACGCACCTGAAAGGTGTTTAAGACGACCCAACAATGCTCAAGTGTGAGCTCGTAACTTATAGCCCACCAAAAAGTATAAGAAGAGAGCAGAGAAAAAAGTTGGTGAAGAGCAAAGCTTGTAAGTTTTTGATTTTGCGCACGCTCTGAACTTTTCAATTTTGACTGTTTGTAAGCTACTGTTGGCTGTCATTGATCTGATCGGTAGAGACTTCCAAATGAATTAAATCAATCTCTTTCTTACCGATCTCTTGCTGTAGAAGAGGTGTTATGCTTCGATAATAATAAGGTGATAGGGTTGATGAAAGTGATGATTTTTGGTGATCCACCGCTGGTTGGGAGGAGATTAACTCTAATATGATTTGGAACAAAAGGGTTTTAACTCTAATTAAGCCTGTTAGTCGTTTAAGGTCTTGATTGGTTCATAATTCAGTTGCTAATCCAACTTATCATGAAGTTGAGTCAGGATTTCTCAAATCGTGACGATCCTTACAGCTTCATTACAACTGATTATAGGCACTGGAATTATGATAAGCTGAAATCAAATTCTAGTGAAATAGAAGCGATGAAGAGACGAGCAATGAACGGACTCTAAAGATAACATGATGCGATGGTAATGGATGGTAGGGTTACGGTGAAGGACGACCTAGCTGTGAAGAAGAAGCGGTCTGCTATTGATCTAGTTGTCATGAATTGGGGGTTGGAAGTGAATTGGTCAAAAATGACTACTGGTATGGTACGTTTGGAGACTGGGCTGAAGGTTCGATCGTATGTAGAAACTGGGCCGAGGATGAATGAACATATTAAAGGTGGTGGGCTAACTGATGGGCCATTAAATATAAATGGGCCAGCAAATGTTCTTGATTTGGAAAGCTATGGAAAAGAAGTAGAGTCGAATTAAATCAAATCTTTCACAACATCAAAATACCAATTTCTATCTGGAACAGTGGTGGAGTTATCTTGGATTTACCATAAGGTATTGGGAAAGAGGTTAGGAATAAGTTATGGAGAGTTCTCTGGTGTTCTTCAATTTACTTCATTTGGTAGAAGCGTAATCATCGGCTTCGTGGAGGTCAGGCTCGAGATCCTATAATTATTTTCAAGCTCATTCGTTCGTGCATTCGAGCTCATCTTACTTCTTGGTCCAAAAATGTTCATGATCTTTTTTAGTGGCTTCTATCGTTTTGTTTCGTTTCTGCTTGTCCTTGGGCTATGGGGTTTTTTCTTTTGTTTCTTTTAGCTTGTTCTTGGTCCTTTTCAACATGTCCTTTGTTCAGGAGGGTGCTGTTTTTTGTTTATGTGTGTGTTTCATGGTCGTCAGATGTTACTTTCTTCTTTTGTGTTTGTACTCTTTCCCCGGCTTGTGGGGTTTTTTTCTTCTTCTTTATGGGTTTTGTTGTTATAACCAGGCTTCTGTTGCCTGGCTTGGTTTTATTTCTTTTCTTCTCTTTGCGTGAGCGTTGTCTGCTCTTGTGCCTTAGCCTCAGGCTGTGAGGTCCTCCATGTTGTTGTATAATATTATCATTACCTTTTCAAAAAAAAAAGTGCAGCAAACTTACTTTCAAACCAATCTAAAAGTTTTGAAGACGTGTCTGAGTACCATTTGAACTTTCAAAACGACCTGAAAATGCTCAAGTGTGAGTTCGTAACTTAATAACCTACCAAAAAGCACAAGAAAAAACACCACAAGACCTACGATTCCAGCCAAGTGTGCAAGAGTGCTAGGCGCAGCTCCAAACTATCCAAAAATGCTACAAGGTTGTCAAATTGACCGAACAGTGCTCAAGAGCAAGCTACTGTCGCCTACCAAGCTTGATGACCTGACATGTGAGCCAAGTTGCGTAAGTGCAACAAGCTTGGTTTCAAATGCACCTTAAAAGGCGTTTAAGACGACCCAACAATGCTCAAGTGTGAGTTCGTAGCTTATAGCCCACCAAAAAGTATAAGAAGCATGGAAAAAGGCACTCCAAGATCAAAAATGGCAACAGAGTATGCACATGCAACAAACTTAGTCTCAAAAATGTTATGAACGGGTGTAAGTACTATCACTTCAACACCAAAAACGACCTAACAAAGCTTGACCTTGTGTTGAAAGTTTAGAACCTACCGAAAAGTTAAATAATTGCGAGACAAAAAGGACTCCATGGTCCAAAGTGGCGACCAAGTGTGCAAACTTGGCCCGAAACAAACCGATCAACTATTTGAAATGTGTGTGAGCACCATAACTTTTAAAATGACCTAACGTTGCTTATTAAGTGTAAGTTCGTAACTCACAGCTTGCAAAGAGTAAGGTTAACAGTGAAAGGACGACCCAAAACGGAAACCAAGTATGTAAAGTGCACAAACTTATTTTCGAACCAAACCCATAAAGTTTTGAAGACGTGTCTGAGTATCACTTGAACTTTTAGAGCGACCTGAAAATGCTCAAGTGGGAGTTTGTAACTTAATAACCTACCAAAAAGCAAGAGAAAAAGCACCACAAGACATATGATTCCAGCCAAGCATGCAAGAGCGATAGGCGCAGCTCCAAACTGTCCAAAAACGCTACAAGGCTCTCAAACTATCCGAACAGTGCTGAAGAGCAAGGCGTTTGGTGTAAGTTTATATGATTTTTAAAATTAGGGTTTTGGTTTTGAAGCTTCACGTAGATTACAATCACTCTGATCTGGCCGGTGAAGTATGGTTATTACCAATGAGCAAAATGATGAAGACGATCTCCAATGATGCTACGGTGGTGAAGAAACAAGTGTTAACAAATCTCCAATGCTTGCATGACATGATGACAAATGAACGGAGGACGGTGGCAATGAAAGAAGACCTAAAGATCATGTGGAAGAAACGGTTTGACTTGGGTGAAGATGAACCGGTCTGTGTGAACCGATAAAATGGGAATCAATCTCATGAACCGATGGATGACGAGCCTTTGGATGAGCATATACTGGAGGTTGGGCTTGAAAAGAATGGGACGGAGAAGGTGCGATGAAATGAAGGCCAGAATATTGGACTGGTCAATGGAAATTTTAATGGGACAAATTCCTTCAATGTTTCAGCTGGAGATGGTACAAATGTTGTACCGAAAGAAGGGTTAAACAATGGATCGGCTGGATCTATTGGACTAGACAAAATGGAAGGCAATAGAGAATCAAAGAAAAGGCCGACTGTGTTGCCGAGAGCTGTAAGTCAGTCCTCATGGGCCTCATTATTTGGGTCATCCAATGGTAATTCTTTGGTTTACACTCCTCCTACTTCCATAGGGGAGAAAATTATGGTGACCCCAACTGAAAAAATTATTGATCAAGGAGTTAGAATGTGGGAGAACTCTTTAGTAGAGCAATTAATTGATGCAAAATTACCGTATCCAGTTGTATATCGCCTAATAGAGAAGATTTGAGGAATAATAGAAATGCTGACAATCACTCTAATGGAGAATGAACTCATATGCTTTCAATTTAAGCGATAGAATTCGATAGAGTGGATCTTGTCATGTGGATCATGGCACCTTCGAGGAAAACCAATGCTCCTCAGAAAATGGATTCCAGGTATTGTCCCTAGAACCTTTGTTTTTTATTCTATTTCTGTTTAGATTAAACTGGGGAGAGTGCCAATGGAATTATTGACGAAAGCTGGTTTGGCTGTTATTGCGAGTGCTATAGGAAAATCTTTGTCCTTAGATCTTGCTACCAAAGAAAGACGTAAGCTTTCATATGCACGTGTTTGTGTTGAACTAAATGTAGACAGTTCTATGCTTGTTGATATAACTATAAACCTTAAGGGTGAGGACTTCATCGTTAATGTTACGTATGAGTGGAAGCCAAGAAAGTGCAACTTGTGTAGATCATTTGGACACTCTAATAGTCATTGTCCTAAGAGTGTGGAAAAAGAAGACACTAGTAAGGAAGATGGCAGTAAAGAGATTCCTATTAAAGAAGTGGTTCCGATAAGCAGGGAATATGGAGATGTTGTGCTGGAGTTCTTCAATCAGCTGGAAGAAAGGGAGATGGATAACTCTCTTCGGAGGCCTGTGAAGGAAAAGGAGGTATAAAAACATGACGATTTTACTCCTGTTACTAGGTGTGGGGGTTTTTCTTTCGCTAGTTTTGGCTTATTGTTGGTTTTTTTTCATCATGTCCTTTGTTCTGGAGGGTGCTGTTTTTTGTTTATGTATGCGTTTCATGGTCTTCAGACGTTCTTTTCTTCTTTTGTGTTTGTGCTCTTTCCCCGATCTGTGTGGTTTTTCTTCTTTTTATTTAGGTTTTATTGTTATAGACTGGGTTGTAGGCTGTTGTTTAGCTTGGTTCTATTTCTTTTCTTCTTTTTGTGTGAGCGTTGTCCGCTCTTGTGCCTTGGCCTTAGGTTGTGAGGTCCTCCGTGTTGTTGTATAATATTATCATTATCTATTCAACAAAAAAACTAGAGTTCAGGAAGAAAATTTTGATTCTATTTCGAGAAGGTTCAGAGATTCGTTGGACTTCATTAGTAACTACAGTAATAGTAGGATTAGTCGTATGTGGGTTATGTGGAAACGTAATAGATTCACTTTTACGCCTAGTGAGGTTGCTGATCAGTTTATCTCTAGTTTAGTAATAGATCTGCTATTGAGGGATAATATTGAGGTTCTTTATGTATATGCCTCCAATAATAATATTGAGAGACGTTGGTTGTGGAGACGCATGACTGGTTTACCTTGACTAGTAAGGTTCATGTATCTGGATTATTGAGGAGGCTCGACCCTATTCTGATGAATGATGAGGGTCTCAATGCTTGGCCTAACATGAGGGTTAATGTCCTTCCTTGGCGTATTTCTGATCATTCTCCCATCCTTGTATATCTCAGCTCTCAGCGGAATCAGCAGGGGGTCTCTTTTCGTTTCTTGAACCATTGGGTTGAGGAAGCTACCTTTTTGCATGGTCTTTTTGGTTTGGGCTAGAGATACTGAAGTCTCGCCGATTGTGAGTTTTGTGAAAAATTTCAAAAAGCTCAAGCTTGTTCTTCGTAGTTGCTTTGGTAAGCACATTTGAAACATTAGTGAGGATGTTCGTCTTGCTAAGGTTACTATGGATCATTATCCACCCAGAGAGAGGTGGAGATTAACCCTTTATCTGAGGATCTGAGTAATCAAGCAAGTGTAGCCACGGTTAATTTTTGGAGAGCGATTAGAGTGGAGGAAGATGCTATGCGCCAGAAGTCTAGAATTCGTTGGCTGAAGTTAGGTGATCAGAATACGGCATTCTTTCATCTGTCTGTACGGTCTCGTCTGAGCAGAAATGCTATGCGCTATTTGGTTGATTCAGATGGTACTAGGTTAACTAATCATGATGTGTGTTAAAAAATAAGAGCAAAAAGATTTTCACGAGTGCGTTTGCCACATGCGCGTCTCTCAAACTCTCAAAGTTTTTCGTCTGTGAGTTGAAGCCTGCTGCTCATGAACTGATCGGTTGTTGCAATCGAATGGATTAATTCTCATTCTTCACTTGGATTTCTTATAGGAGAAGAGGTTAGTTGAATTACGTTAACAATTAGCAGTGGCATACAACTGTTTTGTGGAGATCTAACCCTACAGTCAACACTGGTTAATTTGATTGATTCGTGTGAGTCACGTTCAAGTATGGTCGTTCTCTAATCTATATTTATAAGTTCGAGAGGTTCTGCAGTGAAAATTGGAAATCAGACAAACTTGAAGGTTTTATTCTCGATTTATAGATTGCTTCATTATTGGTCTCCGTTCATTTGAGGTGTTTAGTCCGTGAGGGTCCTTATCTTTTAAGTACAACAGATTAAGGAAGATCGAACCATGCCATGATGAAACACAAATCCAGTGAAGTTGAGGCGGTGAGGAGACGAGCTATGACTGGCCTTCAACGTGTGCATGATTTGGCGAAAATTGAATGTAGGATTACGGCGAGGGATGATCTAATGTGAGGAAGAAGCAGTCTGAAGCTAAACCGACCATCGTGAACTAGAAATTAGATGAGAACATGTTCGTTGATCGTGGACCAAAAATTACAATTAGGCTGGACAAGGAAGTCAGGAAGGGAGCACTTGTGGATGGGCCTGAATTGAAGTCTGGATCGGTGTTGAAGTCTGGATCTTTTAAAGATGTTGGGTTGAATGAGGGGCTTAATAGTTTATTGGAGCCGAATGAAGGAAATTGTGGGCCAACCGAATTAAATGATTGTAATGAATTGAAATCTGGTGGTGAAGTCCATTCTCAAGGAGAGCCAAGAACATCTTCCTAGGCTTCTTTATTTGGTTCTTCAAGTAGTAAACCATTGATCTATACTCCAACTTCTAAAGTTGGGGAGAATAATGTGGGTATCCCTACTGAAGAAGTCATTGACCAAGGTGTTAGGATGTGGGAGAACTCTCTAGTTGGACAATTAATTGACGCAAAATTTTCGTACCAAGTTATCTATTGACTAATAAAGAGGATTTGGGGAAGAGTTAAAATGCCTACAATCACCCTTATGGAGAATGGCCTCATTTGTTTCCATTTTAAAAGGCTGAGATCAATAGAATGGATCCTTTCCCGTGGTCCATGGCACCTTGGAGGTAAATCCATGCTCCTTACAAAATGGATTCCAGGTATCATCCCTGAAACTTTGTCTTTGATTTTCTTCCTATTTGGGTTAAACTAGTGTGAATTCCAATGGAATTATACACAGAAGCCGGTCTGACGGTTGTTGCAAGTGCGATAGGAAAGCCTCTATCTCTAGATCTTGCTACCAAAGAGCGACGTAGGTTGTCTTATGCCCGTGTTTGTGTGGAAATGAATATTGATAGTTCTGTGCCTGCTGATATTACTGTTAACCTGAGGGGAGAGGAGTTCATTGTGACTATTTCGTACTAGTGGAAGCCTAGAAAGTGTAGCTTGTGTGGCTCATTTGGTCATTCTAATGTTACTTGCCCTAAGAATGTTGAAAATAAAGTCAACAATAAGGAAGCTGAGGAGGTGGTTCCTATAAATGGGGATTGTGGTGATGTGGTCATGGAGTCCTTTAAATAGTTGGAAGAAGGAGAGATCAATAACCCCCAGTTGAGTCCTGTGAAGGATAAGGAGGTTGAGAACTGTGATGAATTTACGCTTGTTGCAAAAAAGAATAGGGAATTGATATCTGTTCGGGATAAAGTTAAACAAGTGAAGGTGTCTATGTCGAACTCTTTTGGTAGTCTCATGGAAGTGGGTGAAGTAGATAAATGGGCTTTGTCTATAGTGGATAGTTCTCCTTCCCCCCTACGGGTGGATGATTCTGCTTTGATTCTTAGGAGACAGTCGAGTGATGGTATTCGGAAGGGACCAAAAGCTCCTTTACGAACTCATGATTAGTTGGTGTTCTTGGAACATGTGAGGTCTTAATAGTCCTGTAAAGTGTAGAGCGGTGATGGATATTTTGGCTGTGTCTAGGGTAGGTTTCTATTGTATCTAGGAAACTAGAGTTAGGGAAGAAAATTTTGTTTATATCTCTAGAAGATTTGGTGATTCGTGGGATTTTATTTGTAATTACAGCAACTGTGGTATTGGTCGTATGTGGAAACAAAACAGTGTTGTTTTTACGCCTAGAGAGGTTACAGATCAGTTTATTTCTGGTTTGGTTACAGATTTGATCTTGGGGGAGAGTATACAGGTTCTTTGTATGTATGCTTTTAATAACTATATTGAGATACGTATTTTGTGGAGGCATATTATTGAGATTTCTGTTGGTTGGAGTGGACAAGGTATGGTAATGGGTGATTTTAATACCATTAGAACTTACTCAGAAGCCTTCGGGGGGAACCCTAGTTTAAGGGAGATGGAGGAGTTTGATTTGTCTATTCGGGAGGCTAACCTTGTTGAACCCTCGGTGCAAGGAAACTGGTTTACTTGGACTAGTAAGGTCCACTATACTGGTTTGATGAGGAGGTTAGATCAGATTTTGGTGAATGATCAGGGCCTTAGTAATTGGTCAAATATGAGGGTTAACGTTCTTCCTTGGGGTATTTCTGATCACTCTCCTATCCTTGTTTATCCAAATCATCAGCGGAGACAACGGGTGGATTCTGAGGAAGCTTCTTTTTTGGATATTGTTTCTTCTGTTTGGGCCAAAGATTCTGAGGTTTTGCCTATTGTGAGTTTTGTGAAAAACTTAAGATATCTAAAACCTCTTTTTCATAGTCATTTTAGTAAGCACATCTGAAACATTAGTGAGGATGTTCAGCTTACTTTGGATATAATGGATCAAGCTCAGAGAGATGTGGAGGCTAATCCTATTTCTGAGGATCTGAGTATTCAAGCAAGTTTAGCTATGGTGAATTTTTGGAAAGCAGTTAGGGTGGAGGAAGCTGCTATGCGTCAGAAGTCTAGAATCAGGTGGCTGAAGTTAAGTGATTAGAATAATACATTCTTTCATCAATCTGTTAGGTCTCGTTAGTGTAGTAATGCTATGCGTCTTGTGATTGATTAGGATGGGAATCGAGTGACTAACGATGATGAGGTGACTCAAGTAGTTATTAATTACTTTAAAAAGAGCCTTGGTTCTCAGGATATTGGGTACAGAGAGCTCTCCCCTTGTATTGAGAATATTGTTCAAAGAAGTTTGAGATAAAATAGTACAGTGAGATACATAAAATAAATACAGAAAATAACTGGGATACATGCCAGAATGCAAAATAATGATGCGAAATAATTAATCAAAGTAGGCAGACAGATGCGAAATAATTAATCAAAGCAGGCCAGGCAGGGTAATTGGGTAATTAATTAACGCATGATGTCATAATTAATTAAGGCATGATATCAAGATGTTCAATGAATAATTAAAATGATGCTAATTAATTAATTAATACAGAGACAAATAATTAATTGCTTCAGTGCCAAATGGGTAATTAAAATAGGTCAACATGCTAAACTAATGCAAGATATAAATAAATATCACAGTAGCCAAATAATTGTTGCAAGATGCAGTATGCTAATTAATTAATTAACATTTCAAATGAATAATTAAAATTCCAAATGAATAATTAACAGTAGGAATACCAAAATATTATACAGACTAAAATATTATCTAGGAGCCAAATGGGATACTAAAAATATTATAGAGGAGCCAGATGGGATACTAAAATATTATACTATTAAAATATATACAGCAGCCAAATAGGATACTAAAATATTATACAGAACGGAAGGGGATACCAAATAATTAAAATTAATAGGCCAAATGGGAACCAAATAATTAAGGCAGATACAAGAATGTAAATAACAAATGAAATATTAACACAGAGCCAAATGGGTGCCAAATAATTCAAACGTAAATAACAAATAAAAAAATAAAACAAAGGGCAAATGGATGCCAAATAATTCAAATGTAAATAGCAAATAAAGAATTAAAACATAGGCAAATGGGTGCCAAATAATTCAAATGTAAATAACAAATAAAGAATTAAAACAGAGGGCAAATGGATGCCAAATAATTCAAATGTAAATAACAAATAAAGAATTAAAACAGAGGGCAATGAGTGTCAAATAATTATCGCATTTAACAATCATGACTTAAATTTTTTTAAAAAAAAAAACTTACCTGGCAAAAGAGGCTTGCCTTACGATCCTCTCAAATTCTTCCCAATTACCAACAAATGGAAATACCTTTCCTCTCTAAATCTCTATAAATCTAAAAAAAATCTCCCTTACAAAAATCTCATCCTTCTCTTTTTATAGGGTAAGGTTGGTTTCTTTTTCTTGAATTACTAAGTGAAGTGGAGTGAAACAACGGGGAGAAGGTGGGAGAGTGGGAGAAAGTGAAAGAGTAGGAGAAAGTGGGAGAGTGAGACTTAATGAACGTGGTGAAGAAGAAAAACAAAAAAATAGGGAGTGGTTGAGAAAAAATAGGGAGAAAAACAATATTTTATTTTATTTTATTATTATTTTTTTAAATTTGTTTTGTTTTTGTTTTCATTTTTGTTTTTTTTAAACATAATATAATAAAATAAAATATTTTGTTTTCATGTCAACAGGACACATACTTTCTCACTTCATTCTCTTGGCGTAAGTATTCTCGCTTTACTACGCTAAACGCCTAACTCTTAGCATCCAATGCAAGCTTTATCCTCGTTAGCTATTCTTATTACATCACTTACCTTCGCGCGATAGAACTTAAACATAAACATTTCTCTTCGTATTGCCATTTCTCTTTTCGCATCCTTTCTCGTGGGATGTCTTATATTTATTCTGAATAACTTTCCAACAAGAATCCTCTTCGGCAAAACTTCCTTTCTTTGGATTAGGGCCTCACAGTTTCTCCTTTTTGACGTAATAAACCTGTTAATTATAAAGTATTGTTACAACTTAAATTATATAACTCACTAATGCTGAATAAATTTCAAATTGGAGAACTATACTTACTTGTTCTTTGAACCAAGCAAAAAATTGTGATTGATGTCTTTGATGTAATTTTTAATGTTCAAACTAAACAAGTATGAAGTAATTTCAAATGTTCCCTATTTATAATGTGAGTTCGTGAGATGTCGTGAAAAGTTGAAAGTAATAAATTTAAGATTAACCCTTTCGTGATGTCAACGTTGGATCACGTTGTGGAAAGTTGTAAATTGAATTTATTACTTTCGATGTTCCGTGATTTTTGACCTAGCGACGTTGCAGAAAAGTGAATTTGAAACGACATGTTTCACTCTAACATATGTTGCAGAACGTCGAAAGTAATAGATTCAATATTAAACTTTCTGCGACATCGACGAGCGAACGTCACATAATGTTATGATAATCTGCGACGTCAACAACTAAGCACGTTTTGGCTATTTCTACACAAAACCTATCCACAAACTCATGGAAGAAGAAGAAAATTCGAGAGAGAAAGGGAGAGAAGGAGATTTTGCCGTTACCGTTGCTGTCGTGCTGTCACCGCCCATCACCACCGTCGTTGAGGTCATTTTTTTAAAGGTAATATTATTATACAACAACAAGGAGGATCTCACAGCCTGAGGTCAAGGCACAAGAGCGGAAAACACTCACACAAACATGAAAATGGCAAAAAACAAAAGAAAGAACAGCAACGAAAGCAAAAAAAAATTGAAAGGTAATTTAATATTATACAACAACAAGGAGAACCTCACAGCCTGAGGTCAAGGCACAAGAGCGGAAAAGGCTCAAATAGAGAAAATAGAAAAAGAAATCAAACGACAGGCAGCAGCCTGAAACAATGAAATCGACCCAAAACAACAAAAACCAAAAACAAAGAAGAAAAACCAACCCCACCGCCCGGGGACAAGCACAGAAACAAAAAAAACTTAGAAAAGCAAAGGAGTGTTAAATGCATACACAAACAAGACAAAAATAATAACCAAAAAACAACACCACCCCACAAGCATAAGAAGAAGAACAAGCAAAGCATGCCAAACCAAAAAGAAAAACTAAGAAAAACGAAAAAAAAAAACCACAGCCCATGGACAAGTGGATGAAAAAAAAAACTAAATAAAGTAACTAAATAAGACGATGAATATTCTCAGGCCAAGAATCAACACGAGCACGAATACACGAGCAAATGACCTGGACAATAATTATAGGCTGACGAACCTAACCACCACGAACACGGTGGTTATGTTCCTGCCAAATAAAGTAGATCGTAGCACACCAGAGAACACGCCATAACTTTTTCCTCACCCCCTTTCCAATGCCCTAATGACAAATCCAAGACAACTCAACCCCCCAATACCCAATCCAATGCGAAGAGGACATGGTTCTAAGGATCCTAGACCAAGTTTCCCACTTAAATGGATAAGAAAAAAATAAATAATCATGAGACTCATAATTCCCTCCACAAAGAATACAAGACAAAAGAATCGACCTATCCCACCGATGCAATCTATCTCTAGTACCAAATCTGTCCTTGATAGCCAACCAAGCACAAAAGGAATGCTTGGGAATATTACCCCCACCCCACCGTAAACCCGCCCAACCTACCATGACACTACGAGGACGTAAAGTATTCCACGCACTAGCAAAAAATTAGGAACAATAAAAAACACAAAAAGGCAAAACAACACCACAAAACAAAGAAAGAAAACCAAACAATAGGAAAACAACCCCACAGGCCGAGGATAAGCAAAGAAAGGAAAGACATAAAACTAACTAAATAAGATCATGAGCATTCTCACTCCAAGAAGCGACACGGGCACGAATACAAGAACGCATGAGCTGAAACAGAACCTGATAAGAAACCCCTGGCACTAGATCTAAGAACCATGTTAAACAACAAGACTCAAAGAACACAATGCCAACAACTCTGAAACCGATTTGATTTCAACCCCTAAGAAAGGCTAGATACAGATTACTTAGATAATCAAAGAAACCAAGGATCGGACAAAGTTTTGAAACTCCCATCAACCCTCGATCTTGAAAGCACTCCACAAGTAAGATAGATCAATCCTCACTTGAATGCTCCAAATATTCGTGCATTATATCACAAGAACACACAAGAACAAAATTCTACATTCTAGAATTTTCAAATTTCATTCATCCAAATTCCTCTTTTTAAAAATTGGAAATTACAATCCTATTTATACTAATTAAAATATAAAATGAAAGGTCACAAAATTTAATTCTATGCCTTTTCAACTACCATAATAAATGAAAAGCACATAAATACATAATTCCTTAAACATTTAATATTGTGACTTTTTGGTTGTCAGAATAACTCTTCAACTTCCAAGCATTGCATCCCTTCAACTCCTTCATTTGATTCAATTATGATTTCTTGATCCATATCAGAACCATAGGATCACGAGCCTGACCACCATGAGACAATGATTACGCTTCATCCAGATAAAGTAAATCGTAGCACACTCTAACACGCCACAACTTCTTTCTCACACCCTTTCCAATACCCTGATGACAGATCCAAGACAACTCAACCCCCGAATACCCAATCTTGTGAGAGGACGCCATAACCCAAAAATCCCTAGACCAAATTTCACCTCCAAAAGGACATGAAAAAACAAATGATCCTGAGACTCATAACTCCCCCCCCCCCCCCCCACCACTAGAAGATTTGTGATCTTACGCGTTCTGCCACTCTTCATAGTCCTCTTGATCGTCGTCGTCTGCGTATCGCTATTGAGCATCCATCGGCCTTCTTCTTTGGTCATTTCTTTAATTGGGCAGGTTCCTAAAATTACTTCATGCTCGTTGTCCTCCCCTATTTCCTCTATTTCGATCATAATCTTCAATTCTCGCTGGTGCTGGGATTTCGTCTATTCTTCGTGTTAGGGTATCTAGACTGTCCATCACTCTATTCATCTTATCATGTAAATCTCCCAAGGAGTCTTCGACGGCCAGCAAGCGTACCGTGGATGTCCTTAGAGAGAGGGTGGCGATCTCTTCCACCTCTTCTTACTCGTAGTTATTCCCCGCGGCATAAATTCCTCCTCTCCGACCAGCCATCCGTCCAAGGATCGGAGCTGCTCTGATACCACTTGATGTAATTCAAGGACTAAAATTTCTCAAATGAATTCTTCTTACATTCTCAGCTGGAGAATGCCTATTTATTGATGATTGGTAATGCCTATTTATTGATGATTGGTATGTGGTAGTTACAATCAGTTAAGTATAACTAATCAATTTTAACAATTGATTAGTTTCAACAAAAAACATAATATAACAGATTAATTATTTTGACAACTAATAACATAAATAACAAATTTTGACAACTAATAACATAAATAACAAACTAACTGTCTTATTACATCACCTCCTTGATTTGAAAATTCATAATTTATCCTTAATTAACCTCTTGAACATAAAAATACCCAAAAGTTCCCTTAAAAATAATTTCCCAAAAATCACAACAGCTCGAAACAGCCCAACAGTGCTCAATGACATAGTGAATGGAGTTGGCCGCGTATCGCGTGCTAACCTCACATGAGGGAAGCCACATGCGTCCTTGCCACCTATCCAGGTCACACCATTGTGTGCTTTGGTGCGCAACGAGAGGTCATGCACACAGACTAAGCCCCATTCGATTGTGCTATGGTCTTGTTATATGCGTGCAATCTAACTAAAATAACCTCTATGATCAAAATTTTGCCTATTTCATCTACACATGCAAGCCTTTCAGCCACTATCTGCACTAAATTTTGTTAATAAAAAATTCTTATTCAATTTAAAATGATCATTGTTTGATGTTGGATTCCTATATTGAGACTTAATTTTAGTATGTGTACTTTCAAATCTCCCATATTAATTTACATATCTCATCGTCAATTTCTGCAAAAAAATTTGTCGATCTAAATTTTGAAACATTTTTTAACCAATTACAATAAATGTTAAATTCGGTTTTCTAAATTTAAAATCAAAAGTTTAAAAATTAAACTTGAAATTTAAAATTACAGACTAAAGTTGAACTAGTTTTAAAGTATTGAATCAATATGATATATGAACTTCA
>JBBPDI010073835.1:0-15778 GCA_037974545.1 Cucumis variabilis | reverse complement strand
TTTTTTAATGAAACACAAATAAAACTTACTAAATCTTTTATTCAATCAGAACTTCAATTCCTCAAATTAAAATGCTCAGTAAAATCGACGGATTTGCAAGTTTCTAAACCTATTTAATAAGTTATTTTTACCTTTCAATATTGAAGGGTTAGAGGTTGATTTTATACTTTGTTTAAATAAATAAACAACATATAGTATTGTTTCATCTTTAGACTCCCTCAACTTGGCTCAAACATAAAAACTTAAAGGCTCATGCTTAAATTATGTTCATGTGTTGATAATCAATATTGATTCTTCAAGGGTTATTATTCACATTTACATGAGTCAACAAATTCTTTTAGATCTTATTCCAATATCACAATTTATTTATGATGGAACATAAATAAAGATTTTATTATCAAACCAATAAGAGTACGATTACTCTTAAGCCTTTTTCGTTCCATATGTATAATAGTAACTAATATAATTGTAAGTATTACTCAACTAGTAAAAGATCAACGAGAAAAAAGGATAAAAGCAGTAGATTTATAACTAATTTGAAGCATGAAAAAAAAAGGTATCAATTAAGAGAATATTGGGTCCGTTTGGTAATGTTTCTATTCTCTGTTTTTAATTTTTAAGAAATGAAGATTTTTGATAACGTTTTCTGTTTCTCATTCTAAAAAATAGTAGAAACATTCCATTTTATAAGAAATTATTGGAAAAAAAAGTGGTTTCTCAATTCCGTTTCTCAATTATTTTTCCATTGGTTTCCTTTTCATTTTTCTCAATTATTTTTATTGGTTTCTTTTTCCTTCTTCTCAATTATTTTTATTGATTTCCTTTTCCTTTTTCATAATTTTTTCCTATTTTCTTCTCCTTTTTTATTATCCTCTCCACGCTATTTCCTTTTTATTCCTCTTATCTCCATCTTCTCCTCCAAATAACCACTCTCCACGTGGTTTCCCTTTTCTCCATCATCTTTGCCATCACCTTCCCCAAATCAGCCGCTCTCTTCCTCTTCTTCACATCATCTTTGATATCTTTCTCTTCGACTCTCATCATCTTCCTCTACATGATGTCTTCCTCTTCGTGGATATGGGTTTTCCTCTTCCTCTAAGTGCGAATTAGGTTTTCGCTTTTTTTTCCCCTTAGATTTGTGTTTTCGTCGTGGTTTTTGTCTTCCTCTTTGTCGTGGTTTTTTGTCCTCCTCTTCGTCATGAGATTCGTCTACCTCGCTGCCGACTCTATCCTTCAGATTTCAATTTTCATCTCGTTCTCTATAAGATTACAAGAAGACCTTCCAATCTAGGTTTGATAAAATGAGTGGTGTAGTTACAATCTTTGAATAAACTTATCCATTGCTTAGGTTGTATCTAATCTATATTACACTACAAGAAACTCGAGTATTCTCAACGTCGACAAAAGTTCAAAATGCGTCGGCCAAAGTATTGTCGACGTTAAAAACGACATCGGCCAGGACGTCAGTAAAACATTGTCTGTATAAACTTTTACTAACGTACAAAATAGACCACGTCAGCATGGACATATCCCCGACGCACACAAATCCGACACGCTAAAGATGTCGGTATAGGACTAATTTTGACATCATTGCACTACATCAGGGAACAACCAACTCCAACGTCATATCGGGAAAAGTTTATCCTCACGTATGGAAATGACATCGGGGAAAATTCTTATCCTGACATGTATCGTGAGTCGACGTCTTTTTATTTTATTATTTATTTTATTATTTATTTTTTTTATTTTATTATTATTATTGTAAATTTTTTTGTTTTTGTTATCGCTCAATATTGTTCTCAGTTCCACTTAGTATGACAATTTATAATAATAAAAAAAGGTACGAAATATATATAACAAAGAGTACAAATAATATGTTCAAAATGTTTAAAACAATTACATTAAAATAAAAAAAACCTACACCTATCTTTTATCAGGTAGTCGTAAACGCCACATAAAAAATGTAAAACCGACAAATGACATAAAAGTACAGTTAGAATATTACAAATGCAGAATTAAACAAATTAAATGTTGAAAAGTACATACCCCAAGAGTTCACGGCTCTTTCTATGCCCAACTCATATCCTTAATTATCTTCTTCATCTCTTCCATTTGTTGTGCATAGTTTTCTTCCATTCTTTGAACAATTTCTTCCATTTGTCGATCACAGTTTACTATTTTTCGGCCACGGTCTGCCATTAGTCAGTCCTGCTCCTCCTCTGTTAGTCGTTATTCTTCAATCAAATGATTAACATTTTTATGGCTGACATTTATTTTGCTAACCTCCGTTATGTGTGCTTGGTGGTTGTAAGAGGAGGAAGAAGTGGAAGCAGAACTCTTTCTGGACTTGGGCTTGGGGCCCCAACCAAGACCTTTTGAGTAGCCCAGTTGTCTACTCAAAACGGTCTTGCATATCTCATCCCTAGAGAGTGATTGAGAATCCTATGGAATGGGTTGAAACTAAAGTTCCATCATTTGATAAACTTACATGCATGTCCTCTGCTGCTGGTAAAACGAACTCGCCAGTCCTACTGGCATCTGTTTCTCGAAACAACTCGACACGATCCGCTAGGCAATCACATTCTTCAATGCGCTCGGCCTTTCGTTGAAGGAAAAACTTAGATATGCTTCTAGAGTTGTAAGGCTGCTTCGCTTTAGCTCATTTGATTGCTCCTACATTCAAGCAATGATCAAAAACTTATATCCAAACAACAAATTAAATGAACTACTGTCAATTGATTTTAAGACATATGATATAAATCACCTGAAAATATCGAGTCATATAATGGTCATAAAGAAAGTGTCAATCTTGCAGCCGATTGACCAATCTTGGCGGTAGGTTTGCACGTGCTTCTTCAAGCTATATACTGTACGAGGTATTCATATGATCTAATGGATTAAATCCATCTAAAGCCAATCCTAAACGAACGTTCTGTGGCTCTAAAGCAAAATTAGAAAATTCAGAATCAAAGTACTTTCATCCTTCTGCATCAGTCGAATATCTTAACACATCCTCTATTTTCACTCGTTTATCCTCATGTCATCTCATGTCTGTCGAGCTTTCTTGCGATACAAACAAACGCTGTAATCTCGATGCTAACGAAAAGTAGCACAATACTTTTTACAGATTTGTTTCCTGATCTGTTAGAACTAACCTTGTATCGAGACTTACCACAAGTCAAACATTATTGCAAATCCTTGCACTCCTTCCTGAACAATACACAATCATACTTACATGCATGAATAGTCTTGTATCTCAGGCCCAACTCACGAAATTTTCGTTTGACTTCATATAATGAATTAGGGATATTGGTACCACACATTGGAAATACACATTTTATTATCTCTAACATCATGTCGAAGGACTTGTTGCTCCAACCATTGAGGACCTTCACATACATCATCATAATCCAAAAGTTTAGTGACGAAAATTCTGAACAGCCAGAGTATAACTCTTGACTTGCTTGGTTTAATAACTCCTTATATACCACGTTTGTTCTATCTTTTTTTAAATCTATCACATTGTTAAACGACATTTAATTATTTAAACCTTCCTCCATCTCTTCTAAGTTTTCAATACCAGCTTGTAAATCATGCAGTATACCCAACATTTCATTTTCTTGAGGAACTGAGTTACTGTTAGTTCCTTCATCAAAAGGGTTACTACTACAACTCGTTCCCTTCATCAAGTATTTGCTACCTCTATGCAAGTCCAGGCTCTCCATGATACACCTAGTGTATATAGGAGGAGGCTATTCAAGTGGTTAATAGATGTCGCTCCACACTCTAATGAGTCCCAATTTGAATTCATATATCTCTTGCATGAACACCTTATTTGTCTGTAATTATTGAAGTGATATTTTGCAACCTCTACAAATTGGAAAACTCCTTCTCTGTACTCAACCGAAAAAGTAGCCTTAAGTTTCATCCAACTCTTGTCCATCTAATTAAAAGCCTTAAAACATAAATAAGTTGGATTAGTTTTACATCTATCCTCTCAAATACTCCAATTTACTCCAACTTTACTCCATGAATAAGCCATATTGTCCAATCTCCCATCTTGCACTAAAATTAAGTTTAAATTTAAACTACGTTTAAATCTACCTAATACTTCCAACATACCTAACACTTCATACATGCTTAATTAAAACCTATATACCTAAGAATCCCCAACACTACTAGTAGATTAGAAACTAATTTTCACATAAAAAAACTAGGCTACCATAACTGCAGGATAGCCATAAAATAAATCCAACATTTTTAATTAAATATTTAACATTTTCAAACTTTCAAAATTGAATTGAAATTAAATAAAAATGCATATTCAAATTCAAATTTAAATTAAATTTCAAATTCTGAAAACATACATTACATATATATTATATAATATAAATTTAAATATGAATTTACTTATACAATCTCAAATGTACACATACAATCTCAAATGTACACATAAATTAACATACATAAATTTACACATACATACATTATACATATACTATGACATTCAAATAACACATAATATCAATACACACATTACACATATATTATACAATATATACATACATTTTCATAATTTCAAAACAAAAAAAAAAGAGAATTTATACGTTGTGGTCGACGATGAGGGAGCAAGAAGTGGGTGGCGGACGATGGTGGACGATTGGCAGGATGAGCGACCAATGGTGGTGGACGAACGACGATGAATCTCCTTTCTTTCTCTCTGTTTTCTTTCTCTTTTCTTTGTGTGTTTTATGGTCCATGAACACATAACAAATAGGGTAAGGAATTGTCGACGTTGTTCGAATTCGTCGACCAATAAGACTTTTTCAACGCCATAAAGTGACACGTCGGCATTAGTATAACCAAGGCCAACGTTTCACTAATGGTGTCGGGGAAAATTAATCCCTAAAATTTATGATGAAACTTACCTCAATGCGGTCAACATGTACGTCGTCCTTACTATAAAGAAATACTGACGTTATTGTATAATCGTTGGGAAAAGTGTAATATTTATATCATTATTTAAACATTTCTCGACATTTTGCTCCACTATGTCAGAGATAGTTCAATGATCTCATAATTATGTCAACCTTCCTCGACATGCTTTTCCATTGCATTGGAGAAAGGTTTAATGATAAATTAAAAAAAATAAAAATGGCAGATGGAGCTCAATGTGTTGGATTACGATGTCGACCTTGTACGACTAAGCTGACATTACGTTACCTAAATCGATATTGGTCTAGTTTCCTAACATTTTGTTTGTCAACGTCCATCGTGTTGTCGAAAAACCTGATTTTCTTATAGTGTTAGGTTACGAAGTTCTTAAACTTTAGGTTAGCTTTTTTTATTTAATTGAAGAGTATTGTTGAATCAAAATGATGAATGAAGTGTATGTGATTATGATATTTTGTGGTTAGATTAGATAATGCGGATTGGTGAAACTCATTTTAAGGATATCCTACTTTCTAGAATTACAATAAAGCCTTTTTGAACTATAGATGAGTGGAGCTTATGATTATAAGGAAGTTTGTTAGGTTCTAAGAGCTCAAAGAAAAACATGGTTTTACTATAATATTACTTGGCTCATACTTTGTTCTACTTCAATATATCATTTGACTTGGTTATTCATTATGAATTTGTGACATAAAACAGGAAATGATAGTATTTTAAGATTAAACTTATATTTGCAAATTGAGTAATATAGTTCCATGCCACGAGAAAGAAAATCAATTAGTTGAACTAATTATTTCTCAGAAGTTATTTGAGAGCGAGTTGAAGAAAATTAAGACAACCATATGGATTAACAACATGCTCAATTGATTGTGTGTTCATTTTGTCCTTCAAATATTTAAATTAGTACATTGATGTTAAGAGTATAAATTTGAGTGGTGTAATTAACACAATTAGGTATTAAGAGACACAACATTTTTTAATCTATATATACGGTTATTATGAGTATATGTTGTATGATCAAACATGTTATTCCATATATATATATATATATATATATATATATATATACATGTTCGGCTATTATGAGAAAACTACATTAGAATGATACTTTCTAATTTCATAACTATCCATTCATACATCTATCCTATTCTCTACACATTGATTTTTGTTTAACATTCTTGTAGATAAGCTAATTCCCTTACATCGCATTTAGCTTGTTTAGAGTATATTGTGGTACTATATTATATCAAATGTTGGAATGACGTAGGAATAATTATAAATTAAGTCACCAAAATATTCAGAATCACGCTAATCCACTAACAAAAGTACATAACATAAATAGGATATCAACCACTCACAAAATCATTGAAATATCAACTTGAAGTATTGTCCATTTTTCTCTAAAGCATTATAGGTAGTAGAGTTAAAGGTTAAATTTTGTTTTGTTTATTTCAATTGTGAATTGAGGACATAATAAGTTACTTTGAAATTAATATTACATTCTAGATGTCACAAAATATCGATGAGATTGTTGAAATTGATGGATTAAGAAGTGAGGGACCATGGTCGGACAAGAGTGAAGCTTTATTTGTAGACTTAATGGATGAAGAGGTTGCAAAAGGTAATCGACCAACAACAACATTTACAAAGACTAGTTAATTGGAATTATATGAGAAGCCAACTAAATGATACAAGATATAATTATTCTTATAATCAATTGAAAAAAAAGTTCAATAAATTAAGACAAATCTACAAAAAATTTAAAAAGATGTTGAGTGATATGACAAGAAATGGTTGGGATCCATTATTAGGCACTATCAATCTTGAAGACGAGCAATGGAATGAACTTTTTAAGGTATAATATTTGTAAGTTTTTTTCATTTCTAACCGTCTGTAAGTGAAGAAGAGAACTAAAAAGGTTTTCATTTTCTATAGGTGAATAAGCAAGAGCTAAAAAGTTTAAAGTGGTTGCCCACATTATGAAAAGCTCTTGAGGATTTTTTTGGAGATACTATTGCTAAGGTGTAAATGCTTGCCCATCAACATAACTTATTTTAGATTTTGAAGATGAAAATGAAAATAATGTTGCAAGCAATACAAACTTCGGTGTTCAAGAAAATGATAAAGAAAAAAGCAAAAAACGAGTTCGAAGAAAGAAAGATGAGTTCAACAGTTTCTTTTCTACATTCATCAATGCATATGCTGAGAATGCAAAGAGAACATTCTTGAGAAAATATTTCTTTGTTGTACATCTAGTAAAGTTTATGAGAGCCAAACATTAAACAAAAAAGATGATCTCGATGAAGACTTGAAGGAATGTTTGAACATTTTAAATATAATAGAGGATGTTAATGGAGAGGCTTATTCCAAAATACTGAAACTCTTGCATGGAGATCTTGCTTGGAGAAAAGTATTTTTTTGCAAATACCTGATTCAAGAATGAGATATTTCACAAATTGTCTCTGGATGTCACTTAGGGATGTTTTAGGATTATGTCATTTACTTTTTAATATTAGCTTAAGCATGGATTTTGTATGTTTGACTTTATGGTTTTATGTTGTTTTTTAACATAGACTACGTTTTTTCTGATGAGATGAATTTGTATATTTTTTGTGTTTGATTTATGGATATACTAGTGAATTCAAATGGATTTGATTCAAGTCAATCATTTTGAGGATTCTCATTCTGACGATGCTATTTACATTCTTTTCACTTTATTGTATATGAGCTTTCACAAGGTATAATCTTCTAAACAACCATGTAGAACCTCTACACTGAGAGGACATGATTATGTGATCGAGTTGTTAAATGAAAATAATAATAGATTTTTTTATTGTTTTAGGATGAAAAGAGTTGCATTCATAAGGTTTTGTGAAGAATTAAAATCCAAGATAAATCTGCAAGCATCTAGGTATCTCATCGTTCAAGAAAATTTTTCTATATTCTTATTAATCATATCACATAATAAAAGCAATCAGAAAGATTTCAACATTCAGGTCATAATATTTTTCTAGCTTTTAACCTTCTTTTGAGGAAGATTTGCAAGCTTGGACTAGAAATTATTAGCCCACCCAATATGAACACTGTACCAATGGAGATCGTATCAAATTCAAAATATTATCCTTTCTTTAAGGTAATACATTAATGCTACAATAATATTACCCTCTCTTGCACGGAGTTCATACTAATTCAAAATATATTTGTGTTTATGATTATCCTTTAGGATTGTATTGGTGCTATTAATGGCACTCATGTTGTTGCAAATATTCCTCAAACAGTGTGATTGCAGCATCGCATGGGCGAGCTTGGAAAGTTGCAAGGAGTGCATTTCAAAATTCAAGAGCAATTGCAGTTCTTCATCGTCTATGAGTGTGTAATTGATTAATTCATTAGTTAAGAAGTTGAAGAGTATTCGTAATCTTTCAAGTGAAGTATAGAGGTTTCTAAAAGTTTGTTTTATTTTTTTTCAATTAAGAGCAAGTTTGAATCGTTTTATGCTGTTAATGAATAGATTTTGTATTTGCTTTGATTCTTACTTTCAATTTTAGATTTTGATTTTTCCATCTTAAAACCACTAAGAATTAGTTTTTTTTCTTCCTTAATTACAATTAATCGATAAAAAAATACCATTTTAATAATTAATTTTAATGAATTAATGAAGCTGGACCCCTATAAAAATGGTCAAGATATGTCTTTGCACCTTCTTTGAAGTTCGTTAACGGTTGATTCCCTCTTTGAAATTCAACAGTCAAATTTTTCTCTCAAACCCTTACTAAAACCCTCTTTGGGGTTAGATTTTTTATTTTTCTAATTGAGTTAAATTATCAATTTACCTCTAAGTTACTTAATTCTTAATTATTCAATACAAGGCTTCTCTAATAAACAATCTGTTTATGGTCCAACCTGTAAACATAGACATCTCTTATGTCATAAAGAGGGTAGGACCTTTTGTCAAGTCATGTAGGCACTATTTAAGAAAACACTCATCTACTTACCCTGAAGTCGGGAAGGAGTGAATTCTATCATTTTGTGATTATGTTTTCAGTTCCCCTACTCAATCTTGTTCCAAAATGGTAGACTTATTGAGTTGACAATCTAGCCACTCTCACCTGTGTACATATAAATTAAAGGACAATTTCTCACGAGCAAGAGTTCATAATATACTTATGATTAAACTAAGTTGTCCAGGTCATTCTATCAAAATAGAGACCTAATTAGTCAACAGAGTTACAACATGTCACCTACATGTACGCGTTGGATCCTTACATTTGTATTAAATACAAAGTTAGTCATATCCATGATATCACCAAGATAAGCTACCCATTCTTATCCTTATTCTATAGACTCATTAAGTTGCATCTTGAACATGATGCTAGTTTATTGGATTTAGGTTATTAAGACAAAACTAATAAATAATCCATAACACTTATTGAAATTACAATAATAACAATCAACAGATTGCATTAACTATGTACAAGTTTTAGGATATAAAACCCAACAAGGGGTTGACTAGGATGACCCCAACCAATCAATTATATGAAATCCCAATGGTGAGTGGTTGACCCAATGCCTACACTCATCCTGACTTTGCTAGAAAAAAGGGTGGAGTAAATTGGGGGAGCCTAATTTGAAACAAATATCTAATAAAGATTTCACGTGCAAAAGCTAAGGGGCTTTTTTGTGCCATAACCTGCAATGGGAAGTTTTTGATCGACCATTATTGTAAGCTACAAGAGATGAGAGTCATGGTTGCATGAGAAGAGGGAGAAGCCGAGTTGGATTCAAAGGAACAATGCTACGTTGGTTGATTTGAAGAGGTTTGGGTTGAGGAGTTGGCCAAAATGGCATTGAAATCGATGTGGGATTTTCGAGTCTGTGCATGATCAAACTCAGGAAAAGTGAGAAACCAACAAAATTTTAATAACTGATTGATTTTGAGATAACCCATAATTTTACAACGACCACATTGATTGAAGAGTTTTTAGAACTAATTGATGGCAAAACAACCCATAATTTTAAATTCACCATGCTAGTTGAAAAATTGAACCCTTATGCTATCAGAAACTTCAAATTGTAGGGTCATTATCCGATAAGGAAGCAACAATATACGACATGCAGTACGAAAGCATGTTTAGCAGAGATGATGGTAGAAGAGGATCTCCTCCTACTTTGATTTAAGAGGAAATGATATGATTGGCATTGGGAATCGATTTTCTTTTGGGGCATGATCAAGCTGAAAGTAAAATTAGGGGGAGCCAATAATTTTGAAGGGATAAAAGCTCTATGCCAGTGGCGTATCCAGAAATCATATGTAGGGGGCACTATTAACAAAAAAAATTAGTTATAGTAGATAAGTTTTGAACCCATGACTTATAGGTTATATAAGGGGCACAACTACTATACAAAAGGCATAATATGATAAAAGAAAGTATTATTTAATATATATTGTAATTTAACACTTAAAAATTGATATTAAAATACAAAAATTGAGAATGTCAGGGAGCCACGCCCCCCGTGGCCCCTTAATAGATCCACCCCTGCCTATGGCAGCAGAAGATTTTACAGAATCATTCTTCAATTTAATTTAGAAACCTCAAAATACCAGTACATTGGCAAAAATAATTAAAAAACTAGTTTTCTTAATAAGACTTAAAGTCTAAGCATGCTTTTAATTTAAAAGATACAGAGAACTTACTTTTCTTGACGTCTCTGAATCTGCAAATCATTGAAGTGGAACACTACCCATCGGAGACTTTTCTATCCTCTGAGATGAGATTGGTTTGTGGAAACGGCCAATTGGGATAGAAAAAAGTTTAGAGATATTTGAGAGAAACTGGTTTCTTTTTGTAAAGAGCAAAAGTATTGGCCTTTTTTTTCCGATAAATTTGTTAAAAAAATCTTTTCTTCTCGATATTTTTATAACTCTTTTTTTTTCTTGGAATAGGAAAATGAGTAGGAGAGAATCATGAAATTCTATTATCAAATCTACTAATTAACTAACAGTTAATCAATTAGTTAATAATTAATTAAATCATATTTAATTAATATTTGATTCAAATCTTATTTGAATGAATATCTCTGCAATATCTTATAAATTTAATTAAATAAAATATAATTAAATAAAATTAAACTATTAATTAATTCTCCAATTAACTAATAGCTAAATTAAATATCTTATATTTAACTTAAATTAAATGTAAATAATATTCAAATATAAGTTTTTCTCATAACCAATAATTTTAATATGAATCTAATTTACATTAAATTAATATTTGAACTCATTCAAATATTGTATCTCTCATAAATTAATTTTGAATCATATACAAAATTAAATTTATATAATAAAATTTGATAAGCTTTATATTATAATGTATCACTATACATTAAACTAATTTCCAAAGTAAATTTGAACACTTCAAATTACAACCTATATGAATAAATCTCATTACCTTTTACGAGCTAGGAAGGGTACCTAATGGACCCACAGATCAGAAGCTACAACGATATGAGATTAATTGGCTAAACTTATTAACCACAATAATCAATATTCGTTAACTATGTGTACACTTCACTAAAGACTCACAACTGAATTTTTCTCATTGTAGATATATTTCTGTGTCTACGGCTATAGACCAATAACCAAGTTAGTCCTTAATGAGTGTTCGCAACACAAGCTGGATCAATTGACCGTTTTACCCTTGGGTTACCTTTAATCCTTAAATACCAGTTCTACTCTAATGAATAATCTGTTTATGGTCCTACCAATAAACAAAAACCCATCTCATGCCATTGAGAGGGTAGGACCCTTTGTTCAAGACCTGGAGACACCATTTAAAGGAACACACATCTACTTACCCTAAAGTAGGGAATGAGTGAATTTCATCTTGTGTAATTATGTTTTCAGCCCACTCAGTCTTGTATCCAAAATGATAAGCTTATTGAGTCGGCGATCTGGCCACTTTCACTCGTACAAATCAAAGGACAATCCCTCGCGAACAGGAGTTCATACACTTAGAATTAAGACTAAGTTATCTAGGTCATCCTAGTGAAATAAAACCTAACTAGTTAACGGAGTTATATCTAGTGGTTACTATTTCATGGTTCGGTCTTATGCAATCTCATTGCATAGAATATCCTCACTCGCATGTCAACTACACGAACGCGTTAGATAATTGCAATTATATCAAATACAAAGTGAGCTACATCCATAGTGTTACGAGGATAAGGTATTCAGCTTATCTCTATACTATAGACCTTTTAAGCTGATCTCGAACATTAATCCCTGTATGTCTCTACATACTATACATTTAAGATTCATTAAACAACTTAGGATGTTAGTTTATTGGATTTGAGTTATTAAGACAAAACTAATAATATAATCAATAACAATTATTACAATAATAACGGTCAATGAATTATATTTACAATCTACGAGTTTTAGGACATAAATTCTAACAAATTTCATGTCTATTTCATTAGTTAAAATGTTGATCCTTCTGTTATTAGAGAACAAAATATAATCATGGGGTCGTCATGGATAATGTGATAAGAATAAGTAGGCTTAGTGTATGCGGTGTGCTGGTACTATGTTTACTCAATGACAATAGAAGAAAATTTTCTCAAATTTTTGGCCATCCATGCTCACCCCTGATCGTCGTTAGTAATTTCCACAAATATCAATTGTACAATGCCCCTTGTTCATTCTCTGTGTTCTTGTGCTTTTATGTTTTGTTTTGCTGCAGGTTATTGTTAGGGAAGAGAATTCCTTACAAAGGGATGTCTACCGAACTGTAGAACACCTTGAAAATATTTCTTTAGAATACATGTATATATGTATGTATATTCCACTTTTAAAAGAAAAATTAAGTGTATATATAATCCCTACTCGTATACTAGCTAGACTTGAAAATTAGAATTAGGATTTAAAAAAACTAAAAGGCTTGTTTAAATAACGCTAATTGTTTGAAAAAACGTGTTCTAATATGAGCACATAAATATGTCACATAAAGCTCACCCCTGATCGTCGTTGGCATTGCTTGCCGTTGCAGGTTTGCCAAAGAGCATATGAAGAGCAGCTTGACAAGAACAAGCAATGGTCTAGAGCACTCGATGGTTCTGATTACCTTCCTGGAATGGTAATTATATTTTTCATTGTATTTGGGTTATCTTATCTGTTAGAATCGCAACAAGGCCTAAATTTGGATTTCGTGGAACCAGCTGGGGCTCAAGAACTTCCTAACACCCGAGAACATCGATCAGTACTGCAGATCTCCAAATGTTCACCAGTTTGGTGAACTCACACGTAAAATTTGGCATGTAGATCTCCACAGGTGGAGCTCAAGGACAGGTTTGACGTTTATTGAGACATTCTTCTCAGCTGTGATTAAGTTTTTGTTTTTTAGATTCAAATATTTTGATTATCTTTAAGAATTTATAGGTAAGTCCGCATGAATTCTCGAGCATGCAGTTATATATGACGGCTACTGCTAGTAAAAAAAAAAAAAAAGGCTTGAATTAGAAAGAAAAGTAGGAGTATATATAATCTACGAAGGTTGTCTTCAATTTTTCCAAGTGTAATATTGTGAATTATGTTGTGTTTGGACTAAGTACATTGGAACTTGTATATTCTTAATGCTTTGGATTGGATTCAGCTCCGCCACCCGATCTTTTCAAATATGTTAATTATGAAGAAAAATATAATACCACAGATAGGTTGTCGAGCACAAGAAGATTTTCATTCAACCAGCTAGTACTATATATAGTACCGGGTCCATTTTGTCTTTCTCTCTGCTCTTTTCCCTTCTCTGACCCCATTGTTCCTCCAGCTGTTCCATTCACCATGCATTTTCTTCATTTCATTCACCTTTGAGAATTTGAGCATGACTGGCAACCAAATATCTTTCTTCACTTCACTTCACTTCACTGCCTTCTTTTTGGAGGCGCAATTGCAATCCAAAATTGTTGACCGTTTCCATAGTTGCTGTTAGTTGGGAGAACTGACGAGGAAAGGCTTGGAAACTTCTTAAAGTATGAAAAAAAAGTTATTTTCTTCTTTTTTTCCACCTGATAAATTAATGTTGGATATTATTGATTTTGAAGCTAATTCTTCTAAATTCGGATCTTGTAAACTTTTCAAAAACGTTAATGAAAGTTGGGCAG
Organism: Cucumis variabilis; assembly: GCA_037974545.1. Taxonomy (NCBI): domain Eukaryota; kingdom Viridiplantae; phylum Streptophyta; class Magnoliopsida; order Cucurbitales; family Cucurbitaceae; genus Cucumis; species Cucumis variabilis. The sequence goes on along the minus strand of JBBPDI010073835.1, from coordinate 1,666 downwards.
TTTTTTTCAAATTTTCCTGGTCTTTCTACATAGGAACTAGGAAGTTCATCTTAATTAAGAGTTGTGTTCGATTAGAGTATATCAATCACCTAATTTTCTGAATGTGAGTTGATTTATTTTCTTTCTAGGTTCCACCCTTCAACATTTTAATTCTTCATATCTGGCGATTTACAAATAACAACCTTTTTTTTCCTTTTGTAGAAAAGAACTCCAAACTAGCTAGGTAGCTACTCAACATTATATATTGGTATAAGTGAACTTCTCTGTCTTAAATCTAGAACTAAAGGATTGCATCCACTTGCCAACACCTAGAGAAAACGAAAAATTGCGTTCCGACTAGGATTTGAATGCAAATATTGTTCATGATAGAAAACCCAATGAAAGATACTAACTACAGGGTATTTGTATAGAGGAAGTCAAAAGATTAATTATGGTAATTTTCTTTCCCCTTTGTCGTCAATAGTACTTACCTTATGATCTATATTACAAGTTGCTTTATTTGATGCTTACATGCAAATAATTAATATATGAACAGCAACAATAGTTAGGAAGTTTCAATATCTACATCTAACTTCCGAATTTAGTTTGGTTAATTTCCCATATAGAATATATGTGCCCGAACTTATTAAACAAGAGAGGAGCATGAGGAGTAGATCATAAAGCTTTGAAATCCGTGTTATAAAGGGAGCTTCCTATTGCTAATCTCCATTTTTGTTCAATTGTAGAATCAATTGTCACATTGAATATACCTTGGCAACTTGTATTGAAAATCTCTATAATATGCCGCTACACAATCAGATATCCAAAATTTTTATATAGGGAACACCAGATATTATATAATAAAAGCAATAAAAATATTAAAAAAATATTTCGACGTTTTATTGATGCTCCAATAACATTCCCTATATTTATAACAATAAAGAAAGACTGACAATTTTTATCTAATTTTTTTGCATAAATATATAAATTTAAAAATTGCATAAAAAAAGGAAAGACTAATACATTTTTTCATGAAATATTATTCACTTTCTAGGAGTACTACTGTAGGGCACAATCACTGCACCAGACCCAAAATTTAGTTAAAATGAAACTTAAATTTAATATATATCATAATCTGATATTTCAAAATTAATATTAAAATACAAAAATCGATAATGTGAGGGTCACGTACCCAATCCCTTAATAAATCTGCCGAGTACACACTCCTTTATGAAAATTTTCTGCCTAAACTACTCTTCAGTTTCTTATAAAAGAATATAATATTTTTTAAAATCAATGCCACTTTTCTAATTTTCTTAAAAATTTATTTATCCAATATATCAATCCATGCATTATCAACGTCACACATATCAAAAGTTACGATGTTTAAAATTTGAATTCTTACAGTGATATTAATTTTACAAATGAAAGCAATATGCAATAGTATAGTCCTTTAGTATGTTATTGTTTAATTTTCTCTTCGAAAATAATTCTTCAATATGCTAGAACATGCTCTTGGAATGGAAAGATTATATTGCTATTTTATTTTTAAAAACTTTGAGTATATGTTAAATATATTAAAAGGTAAAAATATAAAAATTTGATTCACAGTGAAAATTTCTAACTCCACTCCTAAAATAGTCTTTAGTACATATTTTCTCTGATGATTGTAGATTACAGTGACATT
>JBBPDI010073819.1:0-15781 GCA_037974545.1 Cucumis variabilis | reverse complement strand
TAATTATATCCTTTCTGATTAATAAATGACAAATTTGATGTCAAGCAATCATAACACTCGATTGAGATATTCTATATGTGAGTTAACGATTAATTATGAGGTTCTAATTCGAATGCACACTCTATTATACTTAACAAACAACGTGACAAAATTGATGGAGGATAACATATGCTTATAACTAATATAAATGTTAAATCATAAATTAATTAAACGAATATTATCAAAGTGTATGCCAACTCATTAAAATTGTTTAAATGGAGATTACTCAATTCCAACTTTAAATTTAACTACATATCATATCAGTTGATGATTCTTTTTTTAAGAAAAGAGAGACTATATTATTGGATTATTGTAGGGATATCAGATATTATAGACTTCACTTAACCTAAGGGGTATAGTAAGGTTTTGTGTCAGCCTATTACTAATTATGAGGTTTGGGTGTCTATTATTTTCGATGGAGAGTAGGAAGATTACTAGTCCTGATGGTTACTTTGTGAGTTTCTATGAATATCTGCTTGAAGTGCTGTGTTGGACAGGAATTTTGTGATGTGGTCTTGAACGTTTTTGTACTTTTTTTCCTTTTTCCCCAAGTATAAATGTGATATTAATCACAATGGTTTCTAAATGTAATGGCCTATAGATCCTTGGAGATTTGAGGCCAATTTCTTGCTGTAATGTTTTGTATAACTGCATTAGGAAGATTATTGTGAATTGGTTTTATGTGCAAGTTCCGATCCTTAATTATTCGATTAGTCTAATCAGTTTGCCTTTCTGAAATGTCGAAGTATTGTCGATACTATCCTACTTTGTTAGGAGTTAGTGAGAGGTTTACCATAAGAATGTTGGTAAACGTCAACTAGTACTGAAGGTGATCAATACTACAATTTGGGACTTCAATAATGGAAATAGGTTTCGGGGGAAATGTGTCATTAATATAAAAAAAAAGGCGTATTTTTTTTTTTTGCAGGAAAATATGGAACTTTTGGATTCATGCTTTTTCTTGACATTTTTTAAGCGTCACAAAAACAACTAGAATTTTTAAATGTCATTGCTTACCTATTAATTATCATTAATTTATCTTTTCTTTATCTTTTCATTAACTCAAAATGGAGTAAGTAAAATAAACCCCAACTTAAAGTTCACCATCTCGCAAAATAGGCCTCAGCATTCCATTTCCCCACCTTTTCGCATGGAAGCCGCCCCCATCCACCGGCCAAGATCAATGAATTTGCCGATCGTTCGTTTTTCCACCGCTAATTTTAGATCTTCATCAAATAATCGAGTCTGTTTTCTTTCCTTTCTTTCCCTCACTACTGTCACTCATCCCATCAGCCACCATCACACTACCCTTCCTCATCTGAAAAATAATGATGCTGAAGAAGTGTTGGCATATAAGGAATTATATATATACATATATAATATAACAAAATTGTTACTAAAAGCCAATGCTTGACATAAGAAAACTCTTGTCAATAATGGAAACGTTACAAAAATAAACCAATTTAAAGTTTAATAATGACAATTTCGTTGTGTTGAAATCCACTTAATGGTGACAAATGGTAAATATTAAGAAAAATTGATTATTGACGTAAAATCAATGTTCTTTCAGTAATATATGACACTTTGTAGGATGTGTAATTAAATGTCTTATCTTTACAAGGATTTCAAAGACACAAAATATGTGTCATGGCAACTGTTCGTAACACATATTTTGTGTTATTACATCCCCATTTTCTAGTAGTGCATAAAAAAGGCTTATTGTGAGTTGGATTTGATAGAAAATTAGGCATGCACAGCAAAAATTCGGATCAAAATTTAATTTTACTCTAAATGTTGATGTGATTCATTCTCTAGTATTTAATCCTATGATTCGCTCTCTGTTGAATACTTACACTTGATTTAAGGAAGCAGAGCACGTAATGTTAAAAAACATTTCAATTTCAAGGGTGGTAACATTTCAATTTCAAGGGTGATTGACTTTAGGAGTTAGCGAGTCTTCTGGTTCTTGAGAGAGTTCTCTATAGACCTTTTGTAGTAAAAATTTATTATGTCCCCACATATGAAGAGAACTCCTCTATTTATAGAGTTATCTGATGAACTTTATGGGCTTGAACTTTGTTGGTTCATGCATGAATCAAACTCATGGGTTCAACTAATGAATTTAAATCATATTTAACATTTGATCTAAATTAAGCTTATTTTTTTCTCAATTGAATTTTAACCCAAATAAATAATACTTAATTGGACAATAATAAATAACTTGATCTAATGACCATGATAAAAACACGTGACATCATCAGAATTGACCAATTTATGCCTTTAATTTCAATTTGGGACACATGTAAACTTTTAATTAGTGTCAAATTCAATTATCTCTATTTTTTCATCATTAATTTGGTAAATGACGTCGCAAGTTGTGATTGATCTAAAATTTCTTATTCAACAACCTTAAATTAAATTTAAACGATTATTTTAACCATGGTAAATGTTGGGGTTAATAATTTAAAACGATATTTAAATAATCTTGATATTTTCGAATATAAGAAAGATGAAGAATATTGACAGAATTGTGGAATAGCTTCAAAGAATCTTGTCAAAAATGATCATGAAATAGAAGATTTAAATAGAAGAATAATTCATTTAAAAATATAAGAAAAAAATATGGAAGGGAAGATGAAGAAATCGCAAGAAAATGAATAAATCGCAAAGATGAATAAAAAGAAGTGACAAATCGCCTGTAATATTGAAGGGAAAATCTAGAATTTATGAAAACACAATGGTGACTTCATGGATTTTTACTTTCTATTACACAAGCTATAAATAGTTTTAGGTTTTGTTACCATTTATGTAAATTATCCAATATGTTGGGTTTATATTTTTGTCAATTGAAATATTGGGTTAAGAAAAAGATTATTAACAAACATAGTTTTTCTAAGATCTAGATGGTTGTTGAGGATTCCTCTAAAAAAGAAATTTAAGTTAAACCTTTATGAATTGATATATATTGGAAATCTGGTGGTTTGATCAGTGCACGAACACAGTGAAGATATTAGAGTTCTTGGCTTGAGAGACTATGGTGAAAGCAAGTCGTCGGTGATCAGGTGAATACAATTTCATGATGATTTAATGTAGTTGCTGATGAAGATACTGTGCACAAACTAAGCACAGTGTGAAGAGAGGGAGTATTTAGAGAGGATTTTGAGTTGAGGGATCAATTCAGTCATTCAAGGGGAGCCTGAGATTATCTCTACAAGATTCATGTGATATTCAGGGGGAGCCTGATATTTATAATAGTTATTGTATTAACTATTGTCTTTGTAACTAATGAGATTTGTTACTGATTATGAATCTTAATAATATTCTTGATCTGAGTTAAGAAGCTCTCAAGACGTAGGCACGTTTGCCGGACTGGGTTACCAAAGTGCTGTGTTGTTTATTTTTGCTTACCTTTAGTTAAACCTGTAGTTAAATGCATGTGGTATAACTAAAGAGTATTTAACAGTATCGTTTTTCACAATGGATAAATAAATAAATAAGTATATCATATTTAATGAATAATTTATTTAAATTATATTTAAATGAATACCTCTCACATAACCTATAGTTTTAATTTAGAGTCATTTTTAAAAATAGCAAAATAAATTAAAATATTTACGAGCTATAGCAAAATTTTAGATTCTATCAATGATAGTTTTCTATCACTATAACATATCAATGACTATTAGTGATAGAATTTGCTATATATTGTAAATATTTTGTAAAATTGGCTATTTTTAAAAATTTCCTTTTAATTTTATTAATTAAATAAAATTTGAATCATATTCATATATAAATTTCTCAAATTAACCTATAGATTTAATGTGTGGCATATACTTATTAAATTTTAACCTATAGTTTTAATATGAATCTAATACATATTAAATTAATATGAACTCACTCAAATATTTTATTTTCTTATATATTAATTATTTTAAACCATATCCAAAATTAAATTTTATATTATAATGTATCACCATACATTATATAAATCTTCTTAGTAAGTATGAACACATTTCAAATTACAACCAATATATACTAACCTCATTACCCTTTACGAGCTTTGAAGGGGACCTAATGATAATGGACCTACAAATTAGAAGCTACAACAATATGAGATTAATTGGCTAAACTCATTATTCAGGTTAATTAATATTTATTAATTGTGTGACTCCACTAAAAACTCACAACTAAATCTTCTCACTATAGATATAACTTTTTTCCACGGATCTAGACCAATAACAGCAAGTTGGACCTTCACAAGTGTCTGTAATACCAACTAGATCAAATTACTCTTTTACCCTTAGATAATTACCTGATCTAGTCCTTAAATACTAATCGTGTTCCTCCTATGAACAACTTGTTTATTGTTAAACCAATAAATAGAAACTCCTCCCGTGCCATAGAGAGGATAAGACTCTTTGTTCAAGTCTCGAAGAAACTATTTAATGGAATACTAATCATCTACTTTAAAGTCAGAAAGAAGTGAATTCCATCTTATGCAATTATATTTTCAGCTTCTAACTTGGTCTTGTCCTCAAAATGATAAACTTACTTAGTCGACAATCTGACCACTCTCACTGATACGAATCAAAGGACAATTTCTCACAAAGAAGAGTTCATAATACATTCAAGATTAAGACTAAGTTACCTTGGCCATTCTAATGAAATAGAAACCTAACAAGCTAATGGAGTTACATATAGTGGTTATTATTATTTCATGGTCCAATCTTATGCAAACTCATTGCATAAGATACTCCCACTTGTATGTCACCTACACGTACACTTTGCATCATTGCATTTATATCAAATACAAAGTGGACTGTATATATAGTGTTACCAGAATAAGGTACTTAACTTTGGTACCTTATCCCTGTACTATAGACCCTTTAAACTGTATCTTGAACATTGATCCCTTTATGTTTCTACATACATTTCAAGACACATTAAACAACTTAGGAAGTTAGTTTATTGTATTTAGGTTATTAAGACAAAACTAATAATATAATCAATAACACTTTGTTGAAATTATAATAATAAAACTTTATTAATAACGATGAACAAACTACATTTACTATCTATGAGTTTTAGGACATAAAACCCACCATATGTATAATTGCAAATTGTCAAAAATAGCAAAACTGACAAAACATTTACACTTTGTAGAAAAAGTAGGTGTAATGAATTTTTGTCTTTTATTGTTTTTTCCTAAGTGTAAATAGTTTGTGTTTTTTTATTATTTTTTTAAAAAAACCTTATATAATTTAGGATCGATTTATCATGGTTCTATTCGAGTTTGTCATACGGTTTAGTTTGAATGAATTTGATAAACACCCTGACCAATTACATAAATAACATTTAAATAAAAAACAATAGAATAAATAATACAAGGATAAAAGTAATTGAATATATAGCAGAAATTAAGTAAAAGACTAAAAAGTCCATGTGCAGTCACTATTTTGGGTTATTTTTGAATTTCTCAAATTAAGGCTATTAGTTATATAGCTTTCGATTTGAGAAAGCACACAGTTCAAAGAAAATATTAAGAATTTTAAACACATATTAGAACTTCTAAGGTCTAAGTCTCTCTTACACTTTCTAGAATCATTATCGGAAATGAGTTTGTTTTATGTCTTGGATCCTTGAGCACCTCTCCAGTTCTTTATTAACAAAATCAAGGTAAAAAGCAACCTCAAATGACTGAAATTCCTCTATTTATAGATCTCACTGGTGAGTTTATCCATGCTGAAATGATTTCTCTAACCGGCAACGAGAAATGACCCAATCTTAAAATGCCACGTGCATTTGTCAATCTCTTATCTTGAATTCGGATCAGATGGTTGGGTCAAATAAATCACCGACCTACTAACATCTGAGTCATGTCACTGTTTCTAGGTGATGTAGCTCAGCTTGACTGTTTGTTTGCTGCGTAACTCTCTTCATGGATTATCCTCATCCAATCGCTTTCATCGCATTGGACTATACGATCAGGGCCTTACAACTACCACCTCCTGATGGAAATTTCACACTTGAAATTCAGAAAGTTAATGTGAATAACTGTAGGTACTTACTCACTATAACAAAGAGTATCTATTACGACAGTTGTGTACATTCCAAAATTGAATGGAGGAAAAAAAATTGTCACAAAAGCTAAAAATCCACGTTTTTGGCGGAAAAAGACACCATTTTTTTATTTAACTTTTCGCGACAGTTATTTGTTGTCATAAAAGATACATAAAATAATTTATTTAATTTATTAAAATAAGATTTATTTTAAATCAAAAAGTTATTAAAACCATATTTTCCCCTAATTCTAAAAACATTAAATAATTTATTTATTAAAATAAAACTTATAAAATATCTTCAAACCCTTTCTTTACCTATTATTCTTCTTCTTCTACCTGTTCTTCTTCTTCTTCCTCCTTTACCTCTTCTTCTACCTCTTCTTTCCCTTCTTCTTCCTCTTCCTCTTCCTCTTTTTCTCGATTTTCCTCCCTTCAGCTAACCATCTCTCTCCCTCTCTCATGCACGTAGAGAATGATGGACTTTTCATCAATGACACGTCTAAAATCCTTCTATTTCTCTCCTTCAGCCGATGCCACCACCCAACACTCCTTGTGCCGCTTAACTCATAGGTGAATTTCAGCCACCGTGCGCGGTAGCTCACTGAAGAAATAAATCCATCGTGGTCTGTCTCCATTCTTCGTTCAGATTGAACTTCTTCTAAAGTAAGATTTTTGTGTTTTGGGATTGTTTTGTTAGACGATTTTGAATACCCATTATTTTTAGACTTGAGTTTAACATTACTCATTACTTTTTGATACTAGATTCGAGTATTAGAAGTTTGAGCCGCCGTCTAGTCCTTTGAAAAGTCATATTTGGGCATTTTAGCACAACTTGGGTGAGATTCTAAACTTTATTGAGAGGGTCTTGAGTACCCATTGAGTTTCAACTCTAATTAATCAGTACCCATAACGTTTGGATGATAAATTGGAGTTCGGAAGGACTTAGCTACTCTTTAGTCGAGAAGGAGTAAAACATTGGCGTTCAGCATGAATTTGGGTAAGGTTTCAAGCCTTATGGTTTGGATATTGCGTATTCGTTTAATTTTAATGCTATTTTCGAATGAACCATGTTGGTGGATGCTTGTTTTCGAAGTAGAAAATCATTAGGGCGTTGTTCGTTAAGATTAAGACTACCTTTATAAGAAAGTAAAAAATTGGGTGATTTTAGTAAGTTTCATAATTACTCGATTAGTTTCGAAATGGAATTTCCATTACCATGTTGTTGATTGGAAGAATTTCTATTGTAGAGAACTATGGAGTATTGTTCATCGCACTTAAGATCGTTAGTACAAGTGTGGGTAGGTTCTTAAGTGTTAACTAATTAGTTGTTGATAGGTTTGTTAAATGATCTAAATCTCGCAAGTTATTGGGGTTTCTAGGAAGATTAACTAATGCTTCTTTGTTTTCTTGCTGATTTTGTTACCCGGTATTTGAATTTCAGCTTTTTTTGTCCCAATTTAACTAGTTGATTGAGTATAGTGTCTTATAGATTGAGTTATTGTGTCAATGTCTATTTTTGTTTAAATGTTTATCGACATTAAATCTGAAATTTAGTTGTTGACATATTTTTGATGAAGTGAATGGTTTCTTAATTTTTCTGTTCTATGTGAATGATGTATGAGAAAAGATCGGGAGAGTTAGATATATTACATCCAAGCTTTTCTAGAGAAGTATTATACCTCTTTTCGAGCTTTTATAAAAATATGCAACATTGAAAAGGTATCTCATGGGTATTTGTTCAATCTCATTTTGTTGTGATCAATTGAGATACATAATATGTACTATAAATTTGTTAAAGTGTTGGACTTATTTGTTATTTTAATAGGGTTGGAAGAATCTCAAGGTACATTTTGTTAAAGCATATTTTTATTTTGATAAATTTGAAATTGTCAAGTCTATAATAGTGATAATGTTACGATGAGTAAATTTAAAGCTCTGTATGACTGTGTTCATATTTAAGCTAATGATTTTATGTATGGAAGACAACTTGCCTAAAAAGCTTAGTAAATAGTCACAATGCACCTTTTGAATTCAGTATATTGAAGAAACTATTATTGAGATAAAAGGCGAGGAATAAAGAAAAGTTGTATGTACTCAAAATTCAAACTTATTGATCATCATTTAATTATCATGCTATAAATGTTTTGGACAGGTGAGAAGAGCTTTGTATCATGCACCAAAGAGACGAAGTTGAATATAAAAGAGAAAGGCGTGTAATTTTCACAAGGCATAATCATTATAAGTTAAATTTTCTTCCTTACGACATTGTGCCATTTTGCTTTGACATGACAATATACTTTTAACCTTATGTCTCTCGTCCATCATATTTGAGATGTTCTGCAAAAGAGAGTTATGCTTGAAGTTGGACAATATTATATCATAGTGTAGAAATATTTAGAGATAAGTTATTCTTAGTTTATGTTTTACATCTAGATTTTTTACTAAAACTTTGGCTTATGTGACTTGTGTTTGGGAATCGTTGTTCTTAATTGAGTTGTTTAATTGAATTTAGTTCTTGGAGAAATCTTTAAGATTCTTTTTCTCCATGTGTTTTAAATGTTTTTTTTTTTGTTAACTTGTAGTCTTTTACATTTTTCCCACTTCTTGATTTGTTGTTCTTGATGGTTTATTCAATTGCTTTCAGAAAGTTTGTTCAATTGGAGTTGCAATGAAGCTCAAGGTTCAATTAGAGTCATTTCTCAGTTTTTAGACTACTTTGATTTTAGTTTTTTTTATTAGCATGGTTGCCATTTTCATAACTGACTCTAACTTGTTACTTCTCTGCACATAGGAATAGGTTCAAAATTTTATTTATGTATGATATTTATGAAGATAAACCTTTAGTCATGGAGAACAAAAGTACAGAACTCTTAGTACTAGAATTTTCTTGTTTATGTAAAATTTAAAGTTTACATTCTCTTGATACTGATCACTGGGCTCTGATGGCAGGACCCTTCAGATTCTGAGGAGTTTTGAAGCATGGAAAGAATGCCATGACCCAACCCGAAAGTGAGTGAGGTTCTAACACTTTCTATAGATTGAAGTGTATTTTTTCTGTATAGTTCATAGCTTTCCAGCTAATAAAATGTACATCTTTTTGCATTGTCCTTTTTTGTTGTTGTTGGTTCAAAATGTAAATGAACTGGGAGAGAGGGTGTTTGATGTATGTGGAGTTGTGGGAAATAAAAAGAAATGCAGTGTGAAGAATCATTGGCTTTGGCTTTGGCTTTTGTATATGAAAATTATTTAAATTAAATACTTTTTATGATATTGAAAAAGTATTCTTGGAGATCAATATCTTTAGTCTTAGTATAATCTTTAGTGAATAATCTTTAATATTTCTTTTTCTAACTTCAAAGAAAAATTCTCTTCCAAGGTTGAAGAGAGTTATATTCTTTGTATTTGTCGTGAGGACTTTGGTTTTTAGTTCTAATCTGCTTCAAAGAATTCAAGGTTTGGACTTTCTTCTCTATATGTGCAAGTTTTGTAAACTTCAAAGAGTTTCAGGTTCTCTCTCTCTTAATGTGTGGATGTGAGTTTACTTTTTTGGGAGTGTTTTGGTAGTTCTTGAGCCTAAATACATGTTAAAGTGTTATGACTATCATGCAGTTAGTCTTTTTCTTAATTTTCCTATTGGCTAAGGATATGTGTTTTATGTGTGTGCCATTTTAAATGTATAACCTTACTATTGTTTTTTTTTCAATCTTAAATCAATGAGAGTATTAACTTATGACCTATTGACTAAAGACATATGTTTTGTGTGTGCCATTTTCACTATTTTTTATTGTGTTGGGAGGAGGGCTAGAATGAAGAGTTGGGATGGGAATGAGGGCTGGAATGAAGGGTTGGAGGGGGGGGGGGGGGAGGGGGGAGGGCAGGTTGGAATGAAAGCCTGGAAATCTCAAAAAAAGTTTGGACACTCTAGTTATTCTTCTACAATCTCACTATTTTTTTTTCAATCTAACATCATGTTCCTTAATTACCTTTAAATAGCTTTAAGTAGAACCTTCTTATAGGTAATGTTCTTTAGTTATACTCTAAAATGAGATTTTGTTTTCTTACTAGGGTTGGAAGAATCCATTGGAGCAGTGAAGCCAACTTGAAACAATTGATTGATATAACACTTTTTGTATGGTTGGTAGCAAACTCTTGGTAGCTAAGGATGTCAATATAGCCTAAAATCCAATGTACTGATTTTAACCTTCTTGGTAGCTAAGGATGTCGATGTTGATTTTTTTTTCTATGGAAGCTACCTTTTTTTAAAAAAAAGGTTATTAGTCAATTGGTGTACGAATATTACAAAGTGTATCATTACGTACATATATTAAAGTGTTGACTTTTTGTTTTCATATGGGTGTGATGTATTAGAACATTATTGTTATTGAAATTGTTAGAATAATGGTAGAGCGGCAAGAAAAACAAGAATTGACGAATATACAATAGGAAAAAATTGTCATAATATATTAATTTGTGCCATTTTCATAACTGTCGTCAACATCGAAACAATGACAATTAAATTTTACAAAAATTGTCACGATTAGCATATTCTTGACAGAAAAAACGTCATAATATAAGAATTCGTGACATATTTGTAATTGTCGCCAATGTGTAAATGATGACAGTTATTTGTTGTCATAAAAAAAAGACGACAGTTATTTGTTGTCATAAAATACTAATTAAAGAAATTTAGTTTTTGTCATGAAAACACATATTGTGACAGTTTTTTAGAACTACTATAGAAGGACTTTCCACCACAGACGATCTTATGACTGTAAATAACTGTCATAGATTTTATTCACAACAGAGAATAACTGTCGTCGTAGACCATTTTTCTTGTACTGACTTTTCATTTGTTCTTCGTTCTCTTAAGTGGCTTCCTAAACACCATGATTGGTCCACAAAATCTTAACTATGGGAATCACCTTCATTCTTAATACTTTTTCTTTTCTATCTAAGACGTGAATGTTGAAATTTTTATGTCCTAAAACTCGTAGATTGTAAATATAATCCATTGACCATTATTAATAAAGTGTTATTGTTGTAATAATTGCTATTGATTATATTATTAGTTTTGTCTTAGTAACCCAAATCCAATAAACTAACATCCTAAGTTGTTTAATGAGTCTTGAACAGTATGTATAGACTGATCAATGTTCAAGATGAGCTTAAAGGGTCTATAGTATAAGGATAAGGCTGGGTACCTTATCCGGTAACATTATGGATTCGACTCACTTTGTATTTGATATAAACGCAATGATCCAACGCATTCGTGTAGTTGACATGCGAGTGAGGGTATCCTATGCAATGAGTTTGCATAAGATCAGACCGCGAAATAGTAACCACTAGATGTAATTCCGTTAACTAGTTATATTTTTATTTCACTAAGATGACCTAGGTAACTTAGTCTTAATCCTAAGTGTGTTATGAACTTCTGTTTGTGAGGGATTGTTCTCTAATTTGTATGGGTAAGAGTGGCCAGATCACTGACTCAATAAGCTTATTATTTTGGGGACAAGACTGAGCGGGGAGCTGGAAACATAATTACACAAGATAAAATTCACTCTTTCCCTATTTTAGAGTAAGTAGATGAGTGTTCCATTAAATGATGTCTCTAGGTATTGAATAAAGGGCCCTACCCTCTCTATGGCATGAGAGAGGTTTCTGTTTATTGGTAGGACCATAAATAACTTGTTCATTGGAGGAGCACTCGTATTTAAGGATTAGAGGTAACTCAGAGGTAAAATGATAAATTGACCTAGCTGATGTTATGAACACTCGTGAAGAACTAACTTACTGTTATTGGTCTATATCCATAGACACAGAAACATATCTGCGATGAGAAGAGTTCAGCTGTGAGTCTTTAGTGGAGTGTACATACAGTTAACGAATATTGATTAATGTAGTTAATGAGCTTAGCCAATTAATCTCAGATCGTTGTAGCTTCTGATCTGTACGTCCATTAGGTCCTCTTTCTAGCTCGTAAAGGGTAATGAGATTTATTTATATTGGTTGTAATTTGAAATGTTCAAAATTAGTTTGGGAATTAGTTTAATGTATAGTGATACATTATAATAGAAAGTTTATCAAACTTTATTATATACATTTAATTTTGGATATGATTCAAAATTAATTTATGAGAGATAAATTATTTGAATGAGTTCAAATGTCAATTTCATGTAAATTGAATTCATATTAAAATTATTGGTTAGCAGAGAAACTTATTTTTTAATATGATTCAAATTTAATTTAAGTTAAATATAAGATATTTAATTTATCTATTAATCAATAGTTTAGTTTAATTAAATTTGATTTAATTAAATTTATAAGTTATTGTAGAGATATTCATTCAAACAAGATTTGAATGAAATATTAATTAAATATGCTTTAATTAATTATATCAATATAAATCTATAAGAAATTGGAAAGATATTCGTTCAAATAAGATTTGAATGAAAATATTAATTAAATATGATTTAATTAAGGGGTATTTTTAAAAATAACAAAATAAATCAAAATATTTACAAGCTATAACAAAATTTTGAATTCAACCACTGATAGTCTTCTATCACTCTAGCATATCAATGACTATCAACTCTTCTAGATATTTATAACTCTCTTTCTTTCTTGGAATAGGAAAAAGAGTAGGAAAGAATCATGAGATTCTATTATCAAATCTACTAATTAATTAATAATTAATCAATTAGTTAATGATTAATTAAATGAATATCTCTTCAATATTTTATTAGATTTATATTAATATAAATAATTAAACGAAATTTTTTTAAAATATCAAATTTTACAAAATATTTACAACCTATAGAAAATTCTTCAACAAATTTATTAAGAAAAGAAAGTCAAGGATTTTGCTCTGCAAATAAGAAAAAAGTTTCTCTCAACTACCAACTTTTTTCTATCCCCTTTTGGTTCCCACAAACTAATCTCATCCCAGAGGATAGGAAGGTCTCCGGTGTCCCCAATTTGGTGGTTTGTAGATTCAGAGATGTCATCGAAAGTAAGCTCTCTGTATCTTTTTAAATAAAACACATGCTTAGTTTTATATTTAGAATTTTGGTTCTAAATTTTGCCAATGTACTTGTATTTTAAGATTTCCAAATTAATTTGAGTAATGGTTCTTTAAATTCTTCCGCTGCCATAGGGCTTTTATCCCTTCAACGAAGAGGTTTCTCTTAGTAAATCAAGTTTTCTTGTACTTCTAGAGGTTGGTCTTGGAGGACATGCAAGGAATCTGACATGTACTTCCTCAACATGGAAGATATTATGGATTCTGAACTGTTCTGAAGGCAATCTTAACTTATAGGCCACTGACCCTACGCATTCTAGAATTTTATAAGGTCCAATGTATCGTGGTCTTAGCTTTCCTTTTCTCTTAAATCTGATTACTCCTTTTCAAGGTGAAAGTTTCAAGAAAACCTTGTCTCCTACCTCGAATTCTAGTGCCCTGCGACGGTTGTCTACATAACTCTTTTGCCTATTGCTGACAATTTTCAAATTTTTCATAATCACTTTTATGTTCTATGTCATTGCCTGGACTAACTCTAGTTCGTATAATTTTCTTTCACTGACTTCTTCTCACCAAACTAGCATTCTACAAAACCTTCTGTATAACGCTTCAAAGGGACCCATTCCAATCCTGAAATGATAACTGTTATTGTAGGTGAATTCAATCAAGGAAAAATGCTCGTCCCAACTTGCTTTGAATTATCGTTAGCCTTCAAGATGTCTTTCAATGTTTGAATGGTTATTTTAGATTGGTCGTCAGTTTGTTGTTGAAACACAGTGCTAAACGTAACTTTGTACCCAACGCGTCTTGCAATTTTAGCCAAAACTTAGAGGTTAATCATGGATCCCAATCCAAAACTATAAACACTGGAGTTCTGTATTGACTTACAATTTTGTCAATATATAACTTAGCCAATTTTTCTAATGGAATGGTTTGTTTGATAGGGATGAAGCGGGTCGTCTTAGTGAATCTATCCACAATTACCTAAATCCCCTCACAGTCACTTGGCGTTATGAGCAACCTAAACAAGAAGTCTATGGTTACGTGTTCCCATTTCCATTAGGAGTTGCAAATGACATAGCAACTTGCTAGTCTTTTGTTGCTGAGGTTTGACCTTTTGCTAAATTATTTTTTTTACTACAAACTCGGTTATTTCTCGCTTCATGCTTGGCCACCAATAATAGGCTTTCAAGGTCCTGTACATCTTAGTACTTTCAGGGTGCATTGAGTAGGTCGAACTAAGAGCTTCTTTTGAAATACTATTCCTCAACACTTTATTTCGTGGAATGCATAGCCTTTTTCCCTTTAACAACATGCTAACACCTGCCAAGCCCAAGAAAGCTTTTAACTTCAGAAACAATTTTGAAGCGCTCCCAAGTTTAATCGCTTCAACCTTCTATGAGTCCACCTTTAGTCGATCTGAAGATATAATGTATCCAAGAAACACTACTTGGTCCAACAAAATTTTGCACTTGTTGAATTTTGTAAATAGCTTTTCCTCTTATAAGGTTTGTAATACAATTAAGTGTTCTGATTGCCTTTGCGCGTTTGAGGAGTAAACGAAAATGTTGTCAATGAAAATGATGACAAACTGATCTAAGTAGTGATGAAACACCCTGTTCATTAGATCCATAAAAGCCGCTAAGGCACTGATCAACCTAAAGGGCATTACCAAGAACTCATAATGCCCATAACGTGTTCTAAATACTATTTTAGTACATCTGACTCCTTAATTCTTAGTTGGTGATAGCCCAATCGTAAGTCTATCTTGGAGAACACCGAAGCTCCCTTTAATTGATCAAAGAGTCCATCTATTTGTGGTAATGGGTACTTATTTTTGATTGTTACTTTGTTCAATTGGCGATAATTGATACATAGTCTCATAGATCCATCTTTCTTCTTTACTAACAGGATGGGGGCTTCCCATGGTGAGGTACTAGGCCGAATATGACCTTTTTCTATTAACTCCTCCAACTGACTCTTTAACTCCTTCAGTTCGCTTGGTGCCATGCAATGTGGGGTTTAAGAGATCGGTGTAGTTCCAGGTGCAACTTGGATGGTGATCTATAATCTATCTCACTACAGCAAATATGCCTTTTAATAACATCCAACCATAACATTTTTAATAACAAGCTATAGAAAGTAAAAGAAAAAACACAGAAAATGAAAATAGTAGAAGCGGGAAAAATTAATTTTGTTTTGAGGGTTTGCTCGCGTACACTTCCCGCAAATGCTTCTTTTCATTTTTATCAGACTTTCGGTGTGATCTTTCCCTAAATTCGATTCTCTCTTCCAATTTGTTTTCATTCGTTCACGCCTTACCCTCAGTTCAATCCTCTCTTCAATTCGATCTCTCCCCACATTCACTCTTCGATTTTGTTCCTTCATGCCCATTCACTCTCACCTTGCTGTAGGTTTCAAACCTCTCTCCGATTTCGTTAATGCCTAAGGTCAGAAAAATTCCTTCCTTGGTTTTCGTTCAAACTAAAGTTTATAGGCTCTCTTGTTTTCGTTCTTATCTCACTTTCTGGTTTTGGTTTTTCTTTGCATTGAAGCTGCTTGTCCATGAATCAAGCGTAATAGTGTGTTTCAAGCGTAATGGCATGTCTCTAAAATTCCAGCACTCATAATATCTTTCTCTCTGTTGAAGCTACAACCG
>JBBPDI010073799.1:0-15784 GCA_037974545.1 Cucumis variabilis | reverse complement strand
ATAAATGTGTTCTAGGTTAAGAAAAAATTCAACAATGAGTGCCATTACTTACATATTTTTCTTTAGCCTCATCCACCCAC
Source organism: Cucumis variabilis (assembly GCA_037974545.1). Taxonomy (NCBI): domain Eukaryota; kingdom Viridiplantae; phylum Streptophyta; class Magnoliopsida; order Cucurbitales; family Cucurbitaceae; genus Cucumis; species Cucumis variabilis. The sequence goes on along the minus strand of JBBPDI010073799.1, from coordinate 15,704 downwards.
TCATTCTTCTCATTGGAATGTGTGAGTTGGAATAACTCAATCTCACTTACCTACTTTCCCTCTTCTTTCTACACATTACAACCAAAATTACATATTCAAACATTGGCCTATGTAGTTAATTAACCATCTCTAGCATCTCATCGTCCATAATTTCTCTAACTCCAATATTTTATATAATATTTACATTCTCTTCTCTACGTTCACTTAAATTGGAAAACGTTGCACCTAGAAACCTTGAATTATATCTTAAAAATGGAGAAATATCAATTGTATCTCCATGGAATGTCTATCGCCTATAAGTCGAGGACATACAATATTTATACAAATGTTGTTCTACGACATCCAATCTATTCTAATTGACGTTCACACATTGAATAATGACATCTTATTCTTCCATCTTTATCTAAATAATTAGTTACAATTTCGATAAAGTTAACAACATCATCAGAATACTCACTACAAGCTCGATCTCTTAAATTTATCCAACTTCGATCCATAATAAAGTATAACACTTAAAGTACCTAAATTAGAAATCCGAGTGTTAGAATCAAAGTCTTATGTAAATTGTAAAATATCACTCAAATAATTGATGAAAAGACAAATAACAATTACCTACAGTTGTCACAAAGTATCACCTACAATTCAATTCTTAGAAAGAGAAGGAGAGACCTATTGACAGTTTAAAGGATTTTCTTTTTAAGTCTCAAAAGAAGAACTTGTATAAAAATAGGAACCTATTGTGATATTTCAAATGAAGAGAAAAAAGGGAGGCCTATTGTGGTATTTAAGGAAAGGAAAATGGAGACCCCGAAAGCTAAAAGTCATAAAGAGAGATGAAAAATATGGATATAAATGGGTACAAAGTAAAATACAGGTTAATCCCAGTGAGAGAGATGAACAAAGTAAAATGATATGAAAGAAGTATGAAAAAAATTGGTGTTCCTATTGCTCTAATATAAAATTTATTACTAACCCATCATCAACACTTGAGATATGTATTTCCTATAAATAAACACTTCAAGCTACATGAAAAAATTAGAAACCAACAACAACCAATCCTAGATGCATCCACATGATAGAATCTTAAATAAGGCAAAAAAATGTAATTAACTTGAAATGTTATCCTCAACAAAACTCTTTCTTATTCTATTGAGGTAGGCATGAGGCATCATACATGTCCTATCTTCTTTCATTGCTTCAACTTTTCAATAGTCAACCTCTTTAAACATTCAATTTCTTACAACTTATATTCAACAGTACCGATAACTTCTTAGCTACAAGTAATAAAATATTTGAATTCAACTCCTCGCCTAGCTTTAGTCTTTCCTATTGATTTTTATATAAGTTCTATTCCACACTTAATTCAAATCCATCCTTTGATTCCAACACTTAATTCAAATCCAACATTTGATTCCACACTTCTTCCACCTTTGAAATTTATCTACACTTCTTGATGGAAAGAAAACTTTAAGTTTATCCGTTTCTTACAAAGAATTTCACATCCATTCTTATGAATAATGTAATATATTAGATAATACAATAAGTATATGCAAGCAATTTTGTCCCTCATACTAACAAATGTATAATGTCATAAATAGTAATTAAGATTCTCAATTTATATTTCAAACAAAATTCTAAGAATTTGGTCTAAAGCCAAGTAGACAAAATCAGTTTAGAAACTCCATAAAAACCAAACACTCAAAACTATTTCCTAAAATCAGACTAATGGGTTAATTAATGACCCAAAATCAGTTAAGAGATTTCAATTTTTTTAGAAAAAAATAAACCACTACAATATAGAACATAAGTAACACCAGCAGTAAAAGAGAAGAACAAGAAAATGAATTCACCTAGTAATGAAGATATTGACAGAAATACAGTTTGGAGAGGTTTGGGGAACGGTCAATCAAAAGATAAAGAGGTTCGTCGTTGATAGAGGTGGAGATGAAGAGGTTTGCCATCAAATTGAAAAAGGAGAAATTTCTTGTTAAATGAATTAATACATTTCTACAATATAGTGAGAAAAGCGCTTGGGGCAAGTATGGTTTACCTGGATTTCGTGCTCACTAAGAAAAGGCCCACTGTCTGTGCTAAAATACGAGGTTTGAATGTCAAAGAACCCATCACATCAGCTATTCCCACATAGCAGTTATGAAATATGCAAGACTGTTAAGGAGAGGCTAAATGAACAATTTCAAAGGTTTGGGGCATAGGTGAGCTTCAAGTTTTTTACTCAAATCAAGTGGGTGATTTTCCACTCTTTTCCCATGTAGCAGGAAAATGCACAAAATGCTAGGTTTTGACCGAGCTGTGTAGCCTCCGAATCGGCTGCGTAAATATCCTAGCCATATAGTGGGTGAAGCCTCCACTTTCCTTTCTAAATAGAGGGCGCAGCCTCCGAATCTGAAACATGGATAAAGATAGTTGAGGAAATAGCGAGTAAGCCCACTCCTACTTTAGCATAATCTAAATGGAAAATCAAGCTCCAGGTGATGACTGAAAGGAGAAGGTCAAAGTTCTAATGAATAGTCCTCCAGACTATTAAGGCACAAAGAATATTGCAACCCTTTGGGACTTGTTTATGAAATCCATATGAAATGGAAAGCGGTATTGACCACAATCTTCCTCTGTCTTTTACGATGAAGGTGGAGATGAAGAGGTTCACAGTCGACGATGGAGGTAGAGATGAAGAGTTTTGTCGTCGATGGAGAGGTATGAAGGTTCGATGTTGTGGGTTATCGATCGTTATAAGTGGAGATGGAGAGGATTAACGACGGTTCGTCGTCGTGGGTTGTCTAACGTTGGAGGTGGAGATGGTCCAAAAGTTCGATAGCAAATGGGGATGGGGTTTCGTGGAGTAGAGAAAAGAATGTTGTGGACATGAAAGGTTTAGGATTAAAAAAATATATAATTAATAAATTATTTAATAAAAAGCTTGAAGGGAAACTAAAAGGAGGAGGGAAATTTTAGTAAAATTTTAGCAACATTTATTTTTGTTACTAAAATTATTTAAGTTTTGGTGACATTGTCACTAACACTTTTAGTGGCCCAAGCTAAAAATTTGTCGCTAATAGTAATCTTTTGTGACACATATTTTATGCGTTTATAGACGAACTTTTAGTATCAAAAATAACTTGCGCCATTAAAACTTTGTCAGTGAATAATGAATTTCTTGTAGTGCATGATCATCATAATCGTATAATATACTTTACATGATTATAATGATCGTGTACGAATATATTCCATTGTACGATCGTCTATCCTTGTAATATATCTTAAATGACTGTGTAGTTATGGTAAACGATTGTGTATAGTATCCGATGATCGTTTACATTATATTATACGACCATTTATGTCTGGAGCTTTCTTGCCATTGTTTAGAGTTTATTATCTGATTGTTTAAATTTGAACATTTTTTTCGTCATTTAAATTGAACTACACTTACTATCGTGTATCATAATCTAAACGATCATAGAATATTCATTTAGATTATAATACACGATCGTTTATAAGATGATTAACTCTCTCGCGTGTGGTGGATTAATCTCGTGCTGACTAGGGAATTTTTCGTATTTTACATTTTGGACCTCTAAGTTTTTTCCGTTTTCAAAATTTTTTTATACACTGTAAATATTTTATCATTTTTCCTATTTTTTGAAAACCTATTTTTTATTAACTAAAAATACTTAAATTTGTTTACAACACATCCTAATAACTAAAATTATACAACTGAAATGCTAAATATCAACAGATATCTATTACAAACTTCAAACAAATATATATAAGTTATAATATATATTTTGTAATATTAGAAATTTTTGTTGAGTTTTGTTAAATATTATATTAAACTGAGAGATTTTCATAAATCTAACAAACCGGCAATTATTTACAGTCCATGTAAGAAAATGAAAAAATCCATGAAACTGATCATTTTTTTTAAAAAAAAAGGTTTACCCTTCTTTATCATTGTCTTTCTTCTCTTCTCTACTACGATTTTTTTTCTTTCCTCCTTTGCAATTTTTTCTCTTTCCATCATGCTTTTCTTTTCTTCTCCAATTTTTTTCTTCTTTTCATCGTCATTTTCTCTTCTTCTGCATGTTTTTAAATATTTTTTTTGTCCTTCCTTTCCATATTCTTATTTCTAGAATTTTTCTTTTGCTTTCCATTGTCTTTTTCTCTTCTTTTGTAATTTTTTTAAATTGTTATTTGATTGTTTAAGATCATGAAAAGAAATCGTTGGGATATTGGATTGCCAAATGTAAATGATCGCATACCAAAAATAGCCAAATGTAAATTATTTTTTTCCCAAATATAAACGATCATGTACCAAATGTAAATGATCATGTACCAAAAAATTTTGGAAGAAAAATCATTGAGATTTGGCTATCCAAATTTAAAAAATCAAATCTAAATGATCGTGTGCCAAATATAAACAATCGTATGTCAAATATAAACGATCATGTAGCAAATAATCTTGAAAAAAAATCGTTGAGGTTTGGGTACTAAATTTAAATGATCAAATATAAACGATCGTGTGTCAAATCTAAACGATTCGTTTGCTAAATCTAAACGATCATGTACAAAGAATTTTTTAAAAAATCGTTTAGATTTGGATCCAAATCTAAACAATCGTCTAGAAAATTATAATCAAATCTAATGATTGTTTTCCAAATATATTACGTGTGTATTTTTCAAATATATTACGCACAGGATATCCATTAATTTTGGGGTATTTTAGGTATTTTTCATTGTGAGCGTATGAGTTTTTTTCGTTTTTAAAATTGTTATATATAATGTAAATATTTTATCACTTTGTTATATTTTTTTTTTGAAAGATCCCTTTTAAACTTACCTCACCCATTAATTTAAATCATCAAGTCTAAGCTGATATGTGAAAACAAATTGAATATAATTTTTAATAGGTTAGGTGTCAATCAAAATTTTTGGAAGAGTAACCTGAACTCAACTAGTTCAACCTAAACTGAATAAAACATACAGAATTCAACCAAATTTAACACAAAATTAAAACTAAACTAACACAATTCTTTCAATAATTTAGTTTGGACAGTCTAAATTGTTGGAGTTGTTGGGTCATTTGGGCATCGGATGAATAAAGATGAATAAATTAGAAGGGGTGGAAGAGGAAAATAAAGGAAAAAGAAAAGAAAGAAAGGTAAAAGAAGTTGGTCGAGCGGACGACGGCTAGCGAAACTGGAAATCACGATGGAGGGAAGAGAAAATATATATTTAATCGATTATAATGGTAGGGGTATTTTTAAAAATAGCAAAATAACTTAAAATAGTTATAAGCTATACCAAATTTTGAATTTTATCAATCATAATCTTTTATCACTATAATATATCGATGACTATCAGTGATAGTATTTACTATAGGTTGTAAATATTTTGTAAAATTCGCTATTTTTTAAACATTTTCATAATATATTTGTTAAATTATTAATTACAATTATTTGTAATAGGATTAATTTATAATGAAAGATACTTGATTAAGTAATTTGATGGGATAAATTATGTATTTATATCATTATGACGCATTAATTAATAAAATAATTGATGATTTCAATTAATCAATGATAAAATAATCATAACTATTAAAAGATAAATTAATACTCTATTAATCATAATCATTAGTCATGGGGAATTTTAAAAATAACAAATAAATTAAAATATTTACAAGTGGTAGCAAAATTTTGGATTCTATCAATGATATAAATTAATAGACTACTATCATTATCTATCAATGTCACTGATAGAAGCATATTAGTATCTATCAATGTCTATTATTGATAAATCTAAAGTTTTTATTATGTGTTGTAAATATTTTGTCAAACTTGGTATTTTTTACAATTTTTCTATAATTAATCGATGATTTTATTAAATTCATTTTTTAGATTTCATTTTAAAAATAAGTATGAGTGTATATGTAATTATAAACTAATCTACTAACTAAAATAAAAACTATGTATATATTAAAGTAACAAAATGTACAAAAAAAAATATTTATAAAATACAACAAAATATCACAGTCTATCACAAAACTATCATAGTCGATCTATGAAGGATGACAATAGACCAAGGTAGACTACAATCTATGTCTATCTATATCATGCTACACATATAGTACTCTATCATAGGTTCTCAAATATAGATTATGATATTTTGTTATATTTGTAAATATTTTAATTTTTTTTAATTTTTAAATACAAATACATGTATATATGTAAATATTTTAAAAGGATAGTTGCAAATTTAGCAATTAGATTCAAAATAATTAAGTATATAGTAACATTTTAAAGAAATTTGCAAATATAGCAAAATTTGTCAAATTCTATCATCGACAAAAGTCTATCACCGATAGACCATGTTGCAAATATTGGTCTACATTGATAGACTCATACAAGTCTATCAGCGATACAAGTCTATCAGCAATACTTTTGCTATATTTATAATTTTTTTAAAATGTTGCTATATCCTTAATTATTGTTAAAATGGTCATCAATTACAATTATCCTATTTTAAATGTGAGTACTTAAACTGATACAACATAATTTAAATTTCAATATAATTTTAACTACAAATTTAATGACCAATTAATTAATTTTAGTGATATATAAAACAATAGACCAATAAATAAATGGAGGAGAACTACAAAAAATTGTGGATCTCTTGACACCATTTTCACATGTTGGGCATCAAGGCATTGGGAGATCGACTATCTCTCAATGCTATAAATGTGGAGTCAGGAGATACCTTATCTTCCAACGCCTAACTAATGCTCGGTATTTAGGGGGCATCTTCCAAAGTCTTGATCGCATGCGTCGACCGATATGTGAAAACTTCCGACGGGTGTTATGTCATCTCGAGATGCGAGGATGTTCGATTCTTAGTGAGAGGTGTCAAAATTCATCTGGGATCTCCTGACGCTGGTTATACAACACACTGGCATTCTAAAGTATTTTAAAATTAGAGGTTGTAGCTCCTAACGCGTACATGCACAACATTGAGAGATACGACCAACTCCCGATCGCATACTTAAGTCGTTGAGTCCTCAGAAACTCCCAATGCTTAGCATGATGCGTTGGGAGTTTTCCTTTAAAAACCCTCTTCCAAATTTGTAAATTACAGATCTAGAAGGAAAGAGAGGAGAAAAGAATAAACAAAGCAAGGAGAAAGGAGAAGGGAGATGCCACCGCTTGTTCCACCGCAGCCCATGCTGCCCCCACCCCGATCCTCCCGTGTTGCCGTCCCCGTTATCTGTCGATAACTAAATTTGGTTGTTTGTGATTTTTTTTCCTCTTTATTTTAGTTTAACTTGAGAAAAAAAAAGATATCTTACTTCTTATAATGTTGATTAATAACCTTCAATAAACTTAATTTAGATTACAAAAAGTATAGTTTGATTTATTTTGCTTGACGTAGAGTTAAATTTTTTTTTTTGGGCATAAAGGTAATTGATAGATAAGGCTTTACTTTATCTCTAACCATAAATTGTATGAATGGTAAAAAAATTCTATTTGTATTTTGATTAATGGAAGTCAGCATAAAAATCTATATTGTGATAGATAATTCATAGGCAATTGAAGGATTTACAAATAAATCTCTAACCATAAATTGTATGACAATTGTGTTCTAAGAGCTGTGTGTCTTGCATTATTGTTATTATTTTTGTTAATTGGCTAGTTTTGATTTGTTGTAAGTATTGTGCACAATGAGGATCCAAGTGATTGTTGTTGTTTATGGCCTTTTGTAAAAAAAATTATTAAGTAAAGTAAAAACTTCAATTTATTTGTGCTAACTTCCAATAATCAAATCTATTTGCACTAATTTTCAATAATCAAACCTATTCATCTTTTAGGTCTTTAACGATGAACAAGGATGGGATTAAAATTAAAAATAAATTGTCAATTGAGTATAAAGAGCCAGTGTCCCAATTTTTAAAGGTTGCAAAGTTTCATGTCGTTGATTATTCCAAACGAACAAGAAGGTGTCAATGCAAGAATTGTATAAACTTAATGTAGGAATCACTAGAGGGTGTGTAGCGACATCTATTAATAGTTGGAATATCCCCCTCCTAAATGAATTGGATGTATCATAGAGAGCTAGTAAACTTGCCTAGCGGTTTAGAAAGAGTTACAACTTATTTGAAGCACAATGATGAAGGAACTAACCACCTTTATGAACAAAATGAAATGTTGGATCTTCTTAATGATTTACGTTATGATTGAACATAAAGAAGAAGCTGATAAAGGTTTAGAGAATGAAATGCCCTTTAATGGTGAAGAACGAGACACAACAAACTTATTTGAGGATTTAAGGAATGAAGTACATGTAATAAACTACTCTGGTTGTTCAAAATTTTCCTCATTGAACTTTTTAGTTAAGTTGATGCATATCAAAGTTCCCAAGAGTGTCCTTGAACTAATGATTTTGCTTTTATGCAAAATAGTTTTTCTCTAAACCTTTTTCCATTCTAATTGTTTGCACAAACCAATCTCATCCCAGAGGATAGAAAGGTCTCCGATGAGTTGTGTCCCCAATTCAGTGGATTGTAGATTCAGAGACGTCAATAAGAGTAAGTTCTCTGTATCTTTTAATTTAAAAGCATGCTTAGTTTTTTATTTAGAATTTTAATTCTAAATATTGCTAATGTACTGGTATTTTGGGATTTCCAAATTAAATTGAAGAATGGTTCTCTAAAATATATCTAATGTAGAAGACATCAACATGAGGGCCGACTTCTTGTAGTGTCATTGTATTTTGTAAAGTAATTTTGATAGTATGATTGTTATATGTTGTTTATGGGTTTTACTCTTGCGTCATTGATTATTATGAATTATATTTTTTAGTTACTGATTTGACAACCAATGCTTTGATTGTGCAATTTGAAACTTTAGATTAACATACAATATGTGACATACAATTTCATAGGTTACATAGGGTTGTAATTTGTGGCCAACAACAAAGAGATATACTACAAGAAAATTAGTATATCTCGATGCTTCTTTAGGACATCGGGAGACATAGCGTCAGGAGATAGGATTAAAGATTTGAGCTTGATGAAAAAGCAATACCAATGATGGAAGAACAAAGAAGAATGTCAGAGATGCATGCCCGACAAATGAAAGAAATGAAGAATATGATTGAGGAAATAACACGAGCACACAAGGGACCTTGAATTTATAGTACGTATTTTTAAAACTTTTAGTTTTTTCTTTACTGAAGATAGATAAATTTATTTCAAATGATTTGTTTGGGCTATCATATGTTATGATAGCTTTTAGTTTAACTTGGCTTCTGAATTCCGATGATTAGGTTGTAGCTATCCTACAATAATGGTAGCCTTTCATTAAATTTAGCTTTTGGATTATGATGATCTGTTCTACCTATTTTGCATTTATGTTAGCCTTTAGTTAAGTTTTGTTGTTGAGTTATGATGATGTGTTCTGGCCATCCTGCAGTTATGGTATTTTTTAGTTTAAATTTAGTTTTGGTGAGTTGTGAGATAGGGTAATTATGAGGTTTAGTTTGCTCATGGAGTGAGTTTGAAGAAGAGGGGGGGGGGGGGAGGGGTTGGTCTTATATAGTTTTGGTCAATTAATTTGACTTGGATTGCGAGTGAAATGTTCACTATTCTTCTAATAATCTTTACGTAATCACTAAATCTTTACTAAGTACAAGTTTTCTTATCGCTTGCTTAAGTATGAGCAAAATGATAGATTTTCTGGGCAAACTAGAGTCAGACACAGAGAATTGATATCAATTTTAGTTATAAAGCTTATTTTTTCATCTGGGCGACATAAAGTATATAGCTATACAGTATAAAGGAAATGCATGCCTAAGCTAACCTAATATTTACGCTAGAGATTCTGTAAAAGATGGTAAGAAGGGTGAGAAGATGGGAAAGTGAACTAAACTTGCAGTTAAGGAAAAGTAAAAGAATGTCTCTGTGTTATTGGGCAATTAAGCCATGTAGGAGTCCTTAATGCAATAGAAATTAATTAACTGGCTTCTAATTAAGGTAAGCATCTCTCATTGCCTGAAATTCCACACTTGCTCGCCTTTCGAGATACAAATGATAAAGCTCCATTAAATGATTGTTATCTAGAAGTGGTTACTTATAAAGATCATATTGCCTCATTTTTAAGGGTGGCAAACTTTTAGTGCTAGTCACCCACACTTGTTCTTCTTTCAAACACAAATGTTGGAGGTTTAATATATCGCCAAGGTAAAGTTTGTCTCCAAACTCTTCCTTGGGCATGTTAGTTATGTCCTTATCATTTCTGACTCCATCGTTGACTGAGCTAAAAGTGTCGGTTTTTTAGATTTCCAAGCAATAGCTCCTCCTGCTATATTAAAAATGTAGCCACTTGTAGCCTTTGAGTCATCTAAGATGGAGTTCCAATCGGCATCGCTATAACCTTCAAGCATAGTGGAAAACTTTTAATAATATAAACCTAGATTTTGTGTCTTCTTTAGATATCTCATTACTCTTTCTATGTCATTCCAATGTTCTAGACTAAATCTGCTGGTAAACCTACACAGTAATCTTACAGCGTAAGCTATGTCTGGTTTGGTACAATCTATAGCATACCTCAAACTTCCTATGATAATAGCATAAGAGGATTGGTTAACACTGTCACCAGTGTTTTTGAATAGTTTAATACTAGAATTATAAGGTGTACAAGCTGGTTTACTATCAAAGTAGTTATACTTCTTTAGAATTTTTTCTATGTAATGAGATTGATATAGAGAAATTCCATTTTCGATTGTTGTAATCTTAATACCTAGGATTACATCAGCTTCTCCTATGTCTTTCATGTCAAAGTTTGAACTCAATGTAGACTTTACATCATTTATGACGTGCAAATTTGATCCAAAGATTAGCATGTCATCTACGTATAAACATATAATGTTACATAACCTATTTTCAATCTCATAATAGATACATTTGTCGCTCTCTTTAATTTTGAATCCTTTTGACATGATTAAGTTATCAAACTTTTTGTGCCATTGTTTAGGAGCTTGTTTTACACCATAGAGGGATTATCTACCTTACAAACTTTGGTTTCTTGACGGTGTAGTATGAAACCTTCAGGTTGTTCCATATAAATATCTTCTTCTAAATCACCATTTAGGAAAGCAGTTTTGACATCCATTTGATGAATTAAGAGATTGTTCAGTATAGCTATAGATATCAATACTCTAATTGAAGTGATTCTAGTGACTGAGGAAAAGATATCAAAGAAATCTATGTTTTCCATCTGCCTAAATCCTTTAGCTATGAATTTAGCCTTATACTTATCTAATGATCCATCAGGTTTGAGTTTTTTTCTTAAAACTCATTTACATCCTATTACTTTGCATCCACAGGCTAAGTTAACTAGGTGCCAAGTTTCATTAGATTCAAGAGATTCCATTTCATCATTAATAGCTTCTTGCTATAAGTTGGCGTCTACTGAGGATAAGGATTTTGTTTGATCTTTTGGATCTTCTACGTTATACATTTCGAAGTATTCTCCAAAGTCCTTTATGATTCTAGCTCTCTTACTTCTTCTAGGTTCAGGATCTATTTCTTTTTCTTGAGTTTGAATCCTGATTGAAGGTAAACTACTTGAACTTGAGCCTTCATTAGTTTGAATATTTAAGCCCCCACTATTTCTAGATTTAAAAGGAAATCTATCTTCGAAAAAATCTACATCATTTGATTTTATAATTACTTTGTTTTCTAAGTCATAGAATCTATAGGCTTTACTGTTTTCAGCATATCCTATGAAAACACATTCATAAACCCCACTGGCTAATTTTCTTCTCTTTGTATCAGGTATTCTAACATAGGCTAGACAACCCCAAGTTCTAAGATAAGACAGGTTTGGTGTTTTATTCTTAAGAACTTTGTATGCTGAAGATTTACTGTTTGATTTAGGAATCCTATTAAGAACATAATTTACAGTTTTAACTATTTCACCCCACCAAGAAGGTGATGGTCCTGATTCAAGAAAGATAGCAACTACTAACTCCGTTAGTGTTCTATTCATTCTTTCTTCTTTTCCATTCATTTTAGCGGAATAAGGAGTTGTAGTTTCGTGAATTATTCCTTTTGAGTTATAAAACTCATTGAAGGCAACTGAATCATATTCAGTTTCTCTATCACTATGAAGTCTCTTTTTTTATTTTTTTCTTAAATTGATTCTCTATTTTAGTTACATATACTTTGAAAATGTCAAATGCATCACTTTAATTTTTAAACAGATAAATAAAAGTGTAGTCAGAACAATCATCTATAAAGGTTATTACATACTTTTTATTGTTCCTAGTTAATGTGTTATCAAATTCACATAAGTCAGAATGTATTAATTCTAAAGGTTCTGTCACTCTAGTTATAGACTTATGGGAGATTTTTGTTGTCTTAGCTTGACTACAACATGCACATTTCTCAAATTTATGCATAGATAACTTAGGTATAAAATTTAACCCACTCATGTTGGTAATTAATCTTTTATTCACAAGACAAAGTACGTTTAGCATGCCAAACATTAAAAGAAGATAACATGTAAGCAGAAGATAAATCTTATTAATTTTCAAATTTAATTTGAACATGTCATCAGTAGCATAACCATTTTCCACAAATACATTATTTTTTGTTAAGGTAAACAAGTCTAATCCTATGGTTTGAGTGAAGCCAACCTTATTGAGGAGATATCCGAAAACCAAATTCTTTTGAATTTCTGGAGTATGCAGAACTTCCTTCAGCACAAGTGTCTTGTCAGATGTGAATTTGAGTTCTATCTCCAAAATCAGCTACCTTGGTTGTGTGATGATCTCCTAGAAGGATATTTTGATCCTTAACTTCATTATATTTTTTTAAAAATACTAAGGTCATGACAAACATGGCGAGATGCACCAGTGTCTAGCCACAAACCTTCAGACCCCCCAATGACATTAACTTCAATAATCATAGCAACAAATTATCTCCTATCAAGTTCGCCTATGCAGCAGGACAACTTCTGTTTCTATAATTCCTAGCTAAATGTCCAGGTTTATTGCAGTTATAACAAACAATTTGTACCGTACTTCTGGACTAAGAATTGTTCTATTTGTTAGATCCACGTTTCATTTTATTTTGTTTTGGCTTCATATCCGATTTCAGAACTATAGTAGGCTTCTTCCTAAGAATCGCACTCACTTCTTCTTTTTTATCATGCTTTCTTGCTCCTCCTCTATACTTAGTCTCGTGATAAGACTTTTCAGCGAGAATTTCTTGGTTTTGTGCCTTAGAGCATTCTTGAATTCCTTCCACAAAGGAGGTAACTTGTTAATGATAACTGCAACCTTAAATTGTTCGTCTAGTGCCATACCTTTGCCGATTATCTCGTGTTCCATCAATGTGGGATCTCATGTGACTAAGCATCGACAAATCTGTCATCTGTCATTTGATACCATAGGTAGCGGCTCACTACATATTTTTTCGACCCAGCTTCCTCCGTGTCATATTTCTTTTGTAATGCATCCCAGACATCTTTTGCATTTGACAACGTACTTAATAATCATATAACTCGTTAGTTAGACCATTAAGAATTAAATTCTTACACATAAAGTTGATTTATGTCCACGTAGTGAGTTACTTCAATTGTTCTTCTGTAGGATCTTTTCTTGGAATATTTGGTTTTTCTGTAAATGTGAGAAAAATAACATCTTTTGTTTTCACCTTTTGGAGTGTACTCCCTCAAAACGAAATGGATGGTTGAGATCAAAAGGCAGCAGATCAGAATGGAATTGTTCGGCCATCTTAGCAGATTTGATAATCATCTTAAAATTGTTGGGGACATTGGCCAACTATATAGAATGTATTACAACAAACAGCAGCAGTAGCAATGGTAATAGCAGCCACAACAGTAAAAATAGTAGGAAACAACAAAAAATGAACAACAACTGCAATATAGAAGCAGTATGAGTATGCGGCTGAGTCGCGGAACACGCTCTCTTTAAGATGTTTCGTAGCTCTGCTCAAGAATGTGATATCAGATGGTGTCTCACCGTTTCCAGGATAAAACAACCACTTGTTTGTAGCTAACTTTGCACACAAATCAACCACTCGTATTCACTAAAAAATAGACACTATAATTATGCTTGGAAAGACTATTTTAAAGAGAGTTTTTGGAAGTAATTTTGTAGTACAATTGATATTCAAATGAGAGGCAAAGAACACACATATATATTGTTTTTGTGAGGACAACCAAAGGTCTCTTAATTTATTAGGAGTAATGGAGATGAAAACGATAAAGCATATATTGAGAGGAAATCATGGACCGTAAATATTGCAATATATATATATTGAGAGGCAAAGAACACACATATGTATTGCAATATAGAAATAGTATGAGTATGCGGCTGAGTCGCGGAACACGCTCTCTTTAAGACGTTTCGTAACTCAGCTCAAGAATGTGCTATCAGATGGTGTCTCATCGTTTCCAGGATAAAACAACCACTTGTTTGTAGCTAACTTTGCACACAAATCAACCACTCGTATTCACTGAAAAACAGACATTATAATTATGCTTGGAAAAACTATTTTGAAGAGAGTTTTTGAAAGTAATTCTGTAGTATAATTGATACTTAAATGAGAGGCAAAGAACACACGTATATTGTTTTTGTGAGGACAACCAAAAGTCTCTTAATTTATTAGGAGTAATGGGAAAACGGTAAACAAGCATATATTGAGAGGAAATCATGGACCATAAATGTTGAAACGATAAAGAAATAAATAGGAAAATGCTTTAACATTTAAATAAAATTTTTAGTAAAACAAGTATATTGATATTATTTACCCCTACGTTTGACTATCTCCTCTATCTTTCAAAAACTTAGGTGTCCTAAGGGCCCAATCACATTGATCAAGCAATGAGTATAAAAAGGAGCTTCAACGTTTAGAATTTATCAATGTGAGAATGTATTTGAAATTAAAATAATATTAGAAATTCCTTTTCCAAATTTTTCATCCAAACAGTATAAGAACTTGATTAGGAATTACAACTCCCACAATGGCACATTCCTGATAATTGTGTGCGGATGGAGATTTTTTATGGCGGATTGAATAAGAGTTCGCATCAAGCTGTTGATGCTGCGGTGACTAGGGCTAGAGGGTTGGACAAAACGTATAATTGATTTTGGCTCAAGAGCCGGAAAAAATTGAATGACTCTGAAAAGTTGGAGAAAGGACATTGTCAGTGCACACTGTTAGAATTTATGGGCTTGTATATTGAAAGTCCAATGGTATTTATGTAAATTATTTTAGCCAAATGTTTCTATCCTTTTTTCTTAAGGCTCTTGTCTTATTGATTTATTCCCTTTTTATCTCTGTGTTTCAGAAGAAAAGTCTATATTCGGATTTTTCTTTCTGTATTAGCATTTTCACGTATTTGATGTGTTATTTCTATTTGTCCTATTTCAGTACACACCAAACTGATCAATTGACTGCCATCACAAATTTACTGTAAACTATAGCTTTGAATAAAGTCAATGTGAACTTGAATACTACAAAATAAAACGTTCAAATCAACTTTTACATATAATTAAGAAACTAACACATAAATTAAATAACAAGCTACAAGAATAATTCATTTATTGTGATTGCAACATTACAATATATAATATAGATAGAAAGGTGTAGTTAGGCAGACATACGC